>JAAIXJ010000759.1:0-26360 GCA_013403705.1 Heliconius hermathena | reverse complement strand
AGTATTAAAATGATTAATATTCCTCCCGTCGTAATTAGTGTTTAACTCCACAGAACGTTTTTTGCGTTATCAAGATTCGTTAGTACCTACTATTAGTCAATAGATAGCGTTACTTGTGTCGTTTTTTACTATCTCAAATATTAACGTCTTGAAAACTTAAATACTTATATCTTTTGATAGAGTGAAGCGATTACAATAAATAAACACTAAAAGCTACTTTGATTTATTTGTAATTTTTATGTATAAAAGTTGCTTAAATTTATTGTATACTTTTTACGTGATACGTGTTCACATAAACAGACAAACAGACAAACAGATAAACAGACAAACAGACAAACAGACAAAAATTCCAAAAAAGTTGGAAATGGATTCTGTTAATTATCCTTTAACATCCTGGCTAATTTTTTTTTTTAAATTTTCAATGTACAGAAACGACTTTTCTACAGATTTATTATAAGTATAGATAATAGCAGATCTTTGCAATAATATAACAATTTCAAGAAAACCATCAATAAGGAATCTATCGTGGCACAGCGGTAAAGTATGTGAACTAGAAACGTGACGTTTGCAGATTCTAGTAACCAGACACTCAAAATGCAAAGTTTCGATTGAGCTGAATATGTGGAATGGAGTTCTTAACACTAGGCTCCCTTTGCCCGCCTATACTAACTAGACTGGCCTATAGAAGTTATAAAAACGAGGAAAAGTGATAAACAGGCAAGAAAAATGTTACTTATTAAATATTTTAACTTTTCTATTTTAAGTTTTAAATACGTTCTAAGAAAAGGAAAACATAATTATCAGAAAAATATACAAATTTTTAATGAATCAAGAACCTATGGTTTAGATCTTAGAACATAACACAAATCCTCCAGAATTCGGCGAAAACTGCTTCCGATACGGACGGGTTTTGGTTCCCGCTACGTTTAAATTTCTAAAATAAAAGTTTCTTTCTTTAAGATTAAAAAATACATATATTAAAAAGATTTTTTCGAAACTATTTTCTAAAGGCTTACGAGAAATTATTATCCATATAAATTTCAATATCAATCTAACCCCGACAAATTTGAAACCTGAATAGCTTTTAAATACCAATTGGCAGGTAGTCTAAGTCCTCCATCACTACGATTGCGTATGTAGAGCGTATAATGTATTGAAATTAAAGATTGGTTCGTTGTATATGGTAGAGATGGTAGCGGGTACAATTTTATTGATGATTGAACCTGAATATTAATAATGAATTGTTTTATAGCTTCAAACTGTATCCCGCATAATATTATAACAAAGGAGGAGGCCGTCGTGGTGCAGGGACACAAGCGGGCGACTGTGAACGCGACGGTTGTGGGTTCGATTCTCACGTTCTTCTATCGGATTCTTAATGCATTGCATATTGAATGTCAGAGCTCAACGCAACACTTTGCCTAGTTACTAGGGCGAAAAAAAAATAAATATTAAATATCCCCCGAGTGGGAATAAAACCCACAACGGTCGTGTTTACAGTAACATACTTGTACCTCTGCTCCATTATGACCTTATACAAAAACGTGTAAATAAAAAAGCAAGTACGCCGCAAATACACAAATGTCAAGCTTTATATTTTAATTGAAATAAAAAGAGAGCAGATTTTTTTAGAAGCAGTTTCTCTAACAGAAAAAAAAACTTGTTATTTACGTAATAAGTATTAAAATTGAGTGATATATACTGGTATACATTAACAGTACAATATATAGCGAGTGCAGAAACGTACCTTTCATGATGCAGTTTTATAAGAATTATAGTCGTTTGTTCTAGCTAAGTAGCAATTACACTTTACATAGTTGACTGCTTTCGCTTTTAAATTTTTTTTTTTTAAATGAATTTTGAATAATGAAGTCAAGTTATGTTATGATTAATTAGAAGTACTATTACAGTATTTTTTTTTATTCTTGACATATTTACTTAGAAATAAATTTATGTGGCAATTTTTATAGACAGATTAATAACCATTTAGATCACGTCACTTTTATGTTTATTTTTATTCTTCTATATGATGACATTGTGCGTGAGAAGTGATTTGTTTATACACGATAGTAGTGGATTCCATTCTTGCTTAAGAATATTTGTGGCTTGATTAATTTAAGTGAAACTACGGTATGGTCTTCTGTGACTAAAAATGCATTGTTTTTGTTTGCGACGAATATACTGAAAACAATTTTTTATTCTCAGACTGTGTCCCGGCATATATAAGGTTAGACAGAGGGAACTTAGTGTTAAGACACTCCGTTTCCCTCTATCACTAGGTTTTACCCTTTAGCTAACCAATGTTATAATTGGTTTTTTCTTATTGCTCTCCTACATACTTAGTATATTGCAGTGTCACTTCTGTAATAACAGCACCATGTCGGCGCTAATACCACATTGTAGACCGGTGTATGTGCAGCTATGCTCACATTCCATACATGCACGAACGCAAACTGAGCGTAGCTAACGCTGTTTTAGGTGTCAATGCACGTTTTTTAGGGTTGTGTATCTCAAAAGAAATGAAATTTGGACCATCCTTCCATCCTTGGATTCCATCATCAGAACAGCTCACCGATATCGTACTTATGAATCATAATATTTTATTAAATCATATTATTGTATTGTCACATAAGCTACGTATAAGTTTCAAATTCATTATAATACAAATATTAAAAGTGGATCGAATTCAGTTTCCTAGATATTATTTCATGCTTACAAGTCAACCAAATAAAATCGTCTTAAAAACTGTAATTACTATTTTTTATATTAAATCTACACTATTTAATTCTATAAAACTTATTACTTTACCGCAATCTATACTAAATAAAATTTATTTCGTACTACACAAAAGGAGTTCCAACTACGTATTAGATGCTGACACAAGGTATTATCCGATCGTGAGAACATCGCGTGCGGCATTCGCCTTTCAGCTTACCTTGAAAGTTGTTTACTTGAAAACATTGATATTAATTGAATTACATACTTTAGTTATTTATAATTCTTCTGTATTATTATGCGGTTAATAACAAATTATTACTTTTATATTAATAGTACAAATACATGTTAAATGGAGAACTGAAGCCATAAAAGTCTTAAATCTAGGTTCCCAGGTTCCCCCTGCTTACCCTACCATGCAGATACAGTGTGAAGCTGAAACAAAATACGAGATTAATCCGGTTAAAGAGTTTTATTTAAAATGGTTACATAAAATTCATTTTACCGTTTTTTTTTTTAATTTTAGTTTTTGTCATTAAAAATACTGTTTAAACAGTTAAAGATATAAAACAAAATACATAAAATATAAATCTTCGTCGGGCAAATCTTGTTCAATATGCTGAAATAAAGCATCGCTTCAGGGTTAAAATGAACATTGAAGTTTAAATTAACGTTTTTTTGGTTTCCCATAAAATGATGATCTTATAATCTTTCACTTGTATATTTTTATCTTTCTCTTTAAAATTAATTAATTTGAGGCCAATCATGGTGCAGGGGCACAAGCATGCGAATGTAAGCGCGACAGTTGTAGGTTCAGTTCCCACTTGAGGAAAATTATGAATTTATCTTTACTTCGCTCTGCCTACCCTGCTATATATGGGATACAGCGTGAAGATAAAACAAAAACAATAACTTTAACGCCACCGTGCCTTTAAATTCCCATTCGGCAAATTGAATTATTTTTATTTCAAATCTTTGGTAAGAAGACAAATCGCGACGTTGTGTTCCGGTTCCCGGTTTGCTCAGAGAATTCAGTGTCAAAACATTATTTTCTTCTGTAACTAATCTCGCGTTTTATCCAACAACTGATATTTCCCGTATTCTATATTCCTTAAGCTTCCAAATTTTTCAGATTTCATGAAGCCCAGTATCACAGAATATGTCTACGGAAACAATGGTTTGCTGGACCAGCTGGCTGCTGTGCAGTGGATAAAGGATTTGAAGGGGTCACCCACATCTGTAGGAGGTGGCAAGTTTGATTAGAAAGAGTCCGATTTTCACTTGGGGGAATAAAATATTTTATATTTTCATATTGTCGCTCTGGTAACGAGGCTAAGCGCGGAATTGAGTTCCGCCACTTAACACGCAATATTTTCAGAATTCAGCGGAAAGTGGGAAACGGAAGTGTAATAGGGGAGGAGTGAGTTAAGATTGGGTTTCCAGGTTCCCCCTGTCTACCTCGCCATTGGGGCGCCACGAAACGACGCGCTGTCTAGCTATAGACGCGATGGTAGATAGGAGTAACCTAGTGTTAAGACAATCCAGACATTGCGTGTTGAGTAGTATCAACATGCAATGTCTGGTCCGTGATTATCTAATAGAACGGAGAAAATTAAATAATTTAGATATAATCATTCCCTCGACTCGAAAGTGAACCCACAACCATAGTTTATGTTAATCATAGTAAAACGAAAACGAAACATCACCACTCGTCACAATCCATAAAAAAAGGCGAAAACATTTATATTATTTGAAAAAAATTGTCTTTTCAAGCCTAAGCTCAGCCATAAAGGGACTTTAAGAAAGAACAAAAGTGGCCCTCCCATTATCATCTCACGTTTTTTAGTTAGATTGTTACTTTTTTTCCTCTAATTAAAACCGTAGTAACTTTATAACAGATACTCTCAATCTTGTAGATTTCATAAATACAAAAAAAAATACTAGTCTTTAAATAATTTTCCGTTTATCATAGAGACAAGCTTGTTGAAGACGCATCGTGGCGCAGGGGCACAAGCGTGCGACTGTAACCGCGACAAAGACAAAGTCATAAGTTTCGCTCCATCTAATGTGGCTAAGCTCGGCGTTATGTTCCGCCACTCAACACGCAATGCCTCTAGAATTTTAGGCTCGTTGTAATAATAAAAAAGTTGCTTATCCCAAAATAAAAAGCCATCCAGATTTTCAAAACATTGCCTGTTCAGTGGTGCAATTGAATGCGCACTTCTTTTTGTTATCAAAGCGATGAAATTAAAATATTAAATAATTAATTCCCTCGAGAGGTAATCGAACACACAACCGTCGCATTTACAGTTACAATCTTTGGCATTGTGCCACGACGGCCTAAATAATTTATCCTTTTAAATTATCCCCATTTTGGGAACCACTGCTACATATTTCAAAGTTGAATATTTTTTTATTCAAAGAACAGCAAACGAAAGTAAACAACGCTTTGACTAATGATGCTTCATTTACAAAATATAAATTTGGTGCGCATTTGATTTGAATTGAGTATAATTAATGTAGAAAACACTGCGCCCGATGTTATTGTTCGTATTCCATCGTTGTTTATAAAAAATGCTAATTATATGGTGTATTTAGGGCTGTCGTGGTTCAGTTGTGGGTTTAATTACCACATGGGGAATAATAATATTTTATTTATTTTCATTTCACCATTCTGGTGTCTAAGGGGCGCGAGTTCGAGTCCCACGTCTGTGATTTATACAATTTCCTAAATATATATCTTATTTAATGTGTATTTATAAACGATTATGTATTGCCAGTCGTGGCAGTGGCACAAGCATGTGAATGTAAGCGAGATAGGTTGTGACTTCGTTTCTCATTCGAGGTAAAGAAATGGAATATTTAATATTATTATATCTTTGCTCTGGCGTCGAGGAAAAGCACAATGAAGAATGAAGCGAAATGAGTTTAATTTCGAACTTGCAATGATTAGTATGCTTTGAATAATTATGTCCTATAAACAAACTCTTCAGCTTTATAATAATATTATTAAGTTGAAAAGTTTGTTTGGTTGAACGTGCTGTTCTCGTGAACTGCTGGTTTGATTTGATATTGTTTTTATTAAGAGATGTGACAGAATTAGAAAGCTATCTCTGCTATTCCATACTGAGAATTAAAAAAAATAAAAATATATAAAAAATTGAATGCAACGGGAGCGGCGCTTTGACCAACTAAGCCGTACGTTCTTATCTATCTTCTTAAAATATTTATTTAGAAAACGTATAAAAATTTTAACTCTCATCAAGCTACGTCGAATTTTCTCATGAAGCTACGTCGAATTTTTTATACGCTTGTTAACACTTATTTATGTTGTTAGCATCTCTGTATCTTCCAGCAGGTGCGGGTTTAAGTCCCGTTACGTTCAAATTTTATTTAATTACCCCGAGTGAAAATTGAGCCAATAACCTATCACGTATTGTCTCCCGCTTATCGCTACGTTACAACTAACCTCGTTCTACTTCGCTGATCTATACAAGTCTAAAATGATTTATTTCCAGATATTCTCCATCAAAACTGGATCTTCAACGTTGGAATGTTAAAACGAACCGTGAAGTAATATTGAATCTGTTCAGCGACGCCCGGACTCTGGCCCCGATGATAAGCTTCGCTAATTACCAATCTAAAGCTAATAGACTATCCTACTTCTATTGTATTTGGTCATAACTCTGTTAGCACGGAATACGCTGCGATAAGTAAATTATTTAAGATTCATTGAATTAACTATAAACGCGATGGTTGTGGGTTCTAATCCCGCTTGATGAAATGAGTTATTTTTTTTTCTCGCTCTTGTTACCAGCTTTCGACATTCAACACACAATATCTTGAAAATTGGACTGTACGTGGGAGATGGAGTATCTTCACACTAGGTTACTTCTACGTACCTTTTAATACTTGTGGGATAATGCGTGAAGCTTAAAAAATATTTAAAAGGGTGTAATTGAAAAATGTCTGACTGTATACTCTACGGTATTGGGATCAACTCTCATTCGGGGGAAACTATATTTAAATATTTTTTATGGCAAAGATAAAATGCGGCGTTGAACTTCATCATCCAATAAGTAAAAATGTTTTTCAGACATATAAGCGTAATGTATCACATTATTTTTTATCTTCACGTTGCATCCTGTAGGTACATATCAGGGTAGGTAGAGCGAGTGGGAATCAAAGCCATATTCGTTGTGTTTATAGTGGCTCGCTTGTACAACTGGCGTATTATGTTACTTCGAAACACACAGCGTTGATTGAAGAAGCAGTCTCCTAATTTCGCCTATTTCATATATAAATGGTTTAACTTACCAAATAATCTTCGAAATACTTTCCTCTTTCACTTCTGCAGTGACGTACGTCATCTATTCTCTGTGGCGACGTGCTGTCATCTATCACTCATAGCGTCTTATAATTTTGCCGCGATCGGATGCAAAATTTATAAATAACAAAAATTTTATTGAAAATCATTAATAAATTAATAATTTTGTGTAAAATATTTTTATAGAAAGGAGTTTAGTTTATATTTGTGTTGTGTCTCGCAAAATGAGTGAATATAATTCAGAAGTACAGGAAAAGGAAAGTTACTGTTTTCAGAATTCAAAATGGCCAACGATCCCTTGAAGTTTTTAGCAATTTTTCCTAGCTTACTAAAAATGAGAAGAAAAATGTAAGCCCCCTTTACTATATAAGAGTTTAAAAGTAAAGTACAAACTTCTGATACTTAGAAAATTATAATAGTAGTCTAATTGAGACTGGTAAGTTATATTTCAGCATATAAGCTATTACATAGCTACTGAATTTTATTAGAGATTTTCTATATGATATTTTGACAAAATATTATACATTAAAAATGTCAACGCTCAAGATTATTTTGAAAATGTATTTTAAAACATTCTATTTAGCATGGGCTAGGTTGCCTTACACTTATTAAGTGACTTTACTGTACATTATATACAGACATAGATCTAAAATGTTTATGATAACTATAAAAAAGTAATAGTAAAGCTTATTATTCTATATATAATTACTTGCATTACAGAGTGTAATAATAACATGTACCTATGTAAATAATAATTTGAAGCATAGCTGCAATTACATTGTTTTAAAATTGTAATTTTTATTGAAAAGAGCAACGTTTTTTAGCCCTTAGGCAACAGAACTGCTCCTTGGACTGGTGGTGGCTCTACTATATTCAGTTGACAATAACTGTCTATTTAATACTGAAATGAAGTATATTTGAATTTGAATTTTATTTGTAACAACACACAACATTTTGTGTTAATTTTATTTCTTATAGGAATTTATTATGATAATCCTGTATTATCTATAACAGAGTTACAGCTTAGTGACATAAAAGAATGTAACTTGTCGCTAAAAATGTGTATGAACAAGAATAGTAGTATTGTGATAAACAGACAGAGGTTGACTACTGTCAATAAGTGACTACAGACTACAGGAACTGGGAGTCTGTAATGGTTGTGCAAATTTACTCCAGCTTTTAAAATTAGTAGTTAACAAGGAGTTGTGTAACTTTAATAAAATGAAACTAAATATCATCTGCTGAGAGAGATATCTAACATTGAACAAAATTGTTTGCTTGGGCTAAACAATTTGGTAAACTGGCTGACTGTGACTATTCCACATTACTTGGATCCAGGTCTTCAGAAGAATTAAGTCATGTAATTATAGAATAAAGTGTGTGATTTTGTGTCTTTAGTGTAATATGTGAAATTAACAGAGTTTTGATCAAAGTTTAAAATAAATAAATTGACAGTAATACATTGAAGCTCATAATATCTTCTTACTTAAAAAGTTTGTAACCCAAAATGCTATTATTATTATAAAGATTAATAAATAAAAGTTTAGAAATGTAAAAAAAAAAAAAAAAAAAAACCCTACAAATAGTATACCCTACATGTAGTGTATGTGTTTTTTTCATACATAAAAAAAAGGGTATAACATATAAGTAAAGGAAATAGATCATATAAGATATTAATTTAAATACAAAAATAATAATAAATAAAGAAGATGATAGAACAGAAAAGGAAACTCAATTGGATAGGAATGAATAGAATAAAGAAATAAATATATTTATAAAATGTATTATTATTGCAATTGAAAGAATAACAAGTTTATTCAGTAAAAGTCATACATAGTTACAAATTATACCATCTTGGTTGAAAAAAGGTAGACATAAGTTCTATTATTTCTATGTTTATTGTTATACTGCACCCAGAGAATTGTTTTTTGAGGATCATTAAAAACCAGGAGATGCATTAGCATATATTCAACTTCTTTGACTTGCTGGGAGCTTCCCAGACAGTTACAATGCTTACCAATTGTAGATTGTGGTAGAAAAGCACAGGCATTTCACCTGGCATTTATATGTTGTTGCGTATCCCAACAGATTTATGCTGGCAATTGATCAGGACATATTTGACATTAACAATTCATGTTTCGGAAATAGTAAACTAATGCTACATTTTGGCTGCTGAGTTAATCATTAAACATTGAAATATCTTTGATACAGCTACAAATCCGAAATTGCTTTCAGTGAACACAAGTCATATAAAATACATGAGATTATGTATTATTGGTTGTCTAAATGAAGCACTCAAAATTAAATTGTGTGTGAAATTATGTTGTGTACCTTCTAAAGAAAAGAGTGTGAGTGTGTGGGTTGTTATGGAGCACAATTACTTCTGCGATTGCCTTTGATTGTTAAGGCAGATGTTGGAGAAGTGGATCTTTATGCATATTAACCAATACTTATATTAGTCAATAGTCACAGTCGGCCAATAACTGACTTAGTGGAAACTCAAATTGTCTCAAGTAGACCACGGCACATGTGGGTTGAGTAGTTTACCTGACACAGTTGCCAATAACAGACTTAATAGGAAGTCAAATCATAAGAATTGTATCCATAGTCTCTATACAACACCTGTAATTCTATTTCTCAACAAAACTGCAGTGTATGTAGGTTGAGTAGTCCACCTGAATGTGCAATCAATGTGTGTCTCAGGAAAGCAGGTTCTGAATGAATCAGATGTGATAGATAGCATGCAGATTAATGGAAATGTTCAATATTTATATAACACTAAGCACAAGGAAAATAAGCTTTCAGAGTGTGAATATGGTACTATATCAATGTGTCAAAGTAATTTTATTTTATGGTATATTTGAAAATTAAGGAACAGACCCAGGTATTAACTATTAAACTTGATGATGTATCTGGAAGTTGGCAGATCGTCTGATCATCACTCTGACGGTGGTATATCTATCGAGAGATATAAAGCTGACCACCATTTACATGCCGTAATGGCATCTGTTGCTCCAGGCTCCGGCGGCCTTATTTAATATGGAGCGTCCTAGACGTGGATTTTTCTCTGTCCAAATGGTCGGCCGTTGTGCGACTAAACGTCACTAAGGACTTACAGCTTATATTTCCAGAAAATGGGTGAGATGCAAGAGACTGAGATACACTATTCAGGGAAGTCATGTCTAAATAACATCTGTTGCTCCAGGCTCCGGAGGCCTTATAAAATATGGAGATCCAAGATGTAGTGGACCATTCTCTGTCCAGATAGTTGGCTGGTCCAAATGGCCGTTGCGCGACTAAACGTCACAAGGGACTCATAATAACATCTACTGTTTCAGATCTAGGAGGATATTATATTTAAACACATAATTATTTATTCTCAATCACTTTAATAACAATAAGTTCATGACAAGAGCATTATATCAACTTACTTTACTTTAATATTACTTTTATTATAAAAGTGACACAAGTTGTGGGTACCTTAATAATTCATAGCTAATTATCAAAACCATATATAACAGAGGACAAACTTTATACTATAGATACTTAGTCACTGAGCACTAGGGCACTACATAAGAGACTTACATATTGAGAACCTAGTTGAAGGCTAGTGCATTCAAATAGAAGGACCATGAAACAAGTCCGTTAAAGATTAGAAAAATCAGAAAGATACAATATAATAAAAACTGAAGGTGAGACGATCAAGATACACTTTTGGCTGTAATGGTATTATTTAAACAGAAATTGAAATAATAAATAAATATTAGGAATTGAAAGAAATACCATATTTGATTGTTATTAAAACAGAAATTGGAAAAGATACCAGACTTGGTATAGACAAGTAAAACTGAATGGATATGTATTATAACCTGATGGCAAGGTGACAGGCTAAAAGTACACAGGACAGTGGTTACTATACATTGTAATTATAATTTCCTGGAATCAAAGCACAACGAAATTGTGGCACACCATAATATTATTTTTTTGTACTCTCACATTGTGATGTATCAGAACATCTAATATATCAGTCAGTATTCATTTTATTTTTAGGTTCAAATGTTTGAAGGACCAATCAGTTTTGATTTTTATGTAGGCATTTTTATATCAATAATGAATTTTATTAAACCAGCCACTTAAATGGTCTTAATTTTGAAAGAGACATTTTTTCTCTTGTCAGCAAGAAAGCAGCAGCAGCATTTGATAATAATAATGATTAAATATATTTATTTATTAAATGATGGGCTACATATTCAAAGAGACAACAACTTTGACAACAAAAGAAAATTTTAAAAAGATATAATAATGATATATTTCAGGTATACTGGAAGAATTAAAGGTTTCAGATAAGTAAACAGTAATAAACTTATTGAAAGAATAAAAAATTTCAGATAAGTTAATAATTTCAAAAGAGGTTTTTTGTGAAGTAAGTTTATTAATATATAATGGGATGATTATGTTTAATAATCTATTATTAAGTTGATACAGTATGATTTATTATATAAACATCCTAAATTATTTGAGAGGATATTTTGATATTACTATACAATACCTTGTTCTAACTTAGAGAAGAGCTTATACCATTAAATAAAGGTTTTATGATGAAATAATTAAAGAAAAATCACCAGTAAAACTTTGTTAAACAGTATTGGTAAGAAATGTCTTATTAAGGTTATTCGGTTATTTGAAAAACTTGAATGTTTTATAGGTAAATTAAAAATTCACTTTTAATATAGGTATATAAAGTTAATTTTCTTTAAGATCACATAGCGTCTGCATCCTTTGTCTGCATACATTCTCTTTCACCAGCAGTAAACAAACAGGTCTTCAATCAACGCTGTGTGTTTCGAAGTAACATAATATAGCTGTTTTGCATTACAACAAAACAGTTATTATGTGTATGAAGAAACACACAGCGTTGCAGCAAGGTTCTTGCTGGTGAGTTATGAAGACTTCTATGAGTGATAGATGACAGCACGTCGCCACAGAGAATAGATGACGTACGTCACTGCAGAAGTGAAAGAGGAAAGTATTTCGAAGATTATTTGGTAAGTTAAACCATTTATATATGAAATAGGCGAAATTAGGAGACTGCTTCTTCAATCAACGCTGTGTGTTTCTTCATACACATAATAACTGTTTTGTTGTAATGCAAAACAGCTATAATATATATGTGGGGATAAATAAAACATTTAAAAAATATATTATTATAATTGGACCACAGACAACTGCGTACATTTTTGATAGAGTCCACACACATAATATAGCATGTAACTTTGCTCTATAAATCAACTATCTGAATACAACATGAATTTTGCAAACCATACCAGTAGTTCCTGAGATTACTGCGTTCAAACATACGAACATTTCAGCTTTACAATACTCTCGGCGTAATTCACTAATAATAAAATTTAAGAAATCCTTCATTTCAATAAAAACTTTAATAATATACAGAAATAATTCCAAATATGAGTAACTTTATATAAAATATAAGTCATAGCCTGCATTCAGTTGAAATGACTCGCTACATTGAACTACAAAGGCATGTCCGCGTTTGTGATTCAAAGATTTAAATTTATCTCGACATTTTGAGATTGGGGTCGTTTTTGTCAATTCACTTTGCGGTACAGCGCGGATGATACTTTTAGAGGGTTAAGATATTATTTAAATTAAAATTTTAATTATTAAGACCGTCGTGGCGCAGAGGAACAGGCGTGCTAATGTAAACACAGCGTTGTGGGTTCGATTCCCACTCGGGCGATTGAACTATTTCATATTTTCGTTTTCTTAGTCTGCTAACAAGGTAAAGCACAGAGCTGAGTTCCGTCACTCAACAATCAAAGATTTCGGTGGAGAGTGAGAAAACATAAAAAAAAAATCATAAAAAATGTCATAAAAAATGTCAATCATTTTTTATATATATTAATAATTATAGTTATATTAATAATTACAGCTAAACAAAAGCGTCCACGGAACGAAAAGCGAAATACCCTACGTACTTGGTCCTCCATTAGGGGGGGCCTATTCCTTCTTTCATTCGGAATACACACAACAGGAAAAGCTACTTAGCAAAGTCGTTATGCGACTCTGGACGAATTTTGTGACGAATGGGTGCGTATTACAATCTGTTTTGAAATCGAGTTATAATATGTTGTTCACAGTTTGGTGAAAAAAAGACTTATTTGTACTTTTTAAATTGTTGCGTGTCCCCGCGTGTCTCTGTAAAAAAAAACATTTTAAAGTTCTTTTAATTGTTGCAGGTTTTGGGTTCGATTCCTACTCGAGTTTCATTTTCTTCCTCTGGTAAACCAGAATTCGGCGAAACTGGAGAACGGAAGTATCTTAGTGGAAACGTAGTGGGCGTAACACTAAATTACCAAGTTCCTTCGCCTACTCTGCTTAATGCGGGATACACACAATTGTTAATTTATCAACAACATTATATTTCTTACACTTGTACCACCCAAACCAAGAAGTTTTTGCCAGTCACATCAAAGAATGTAAGGGATTAGGGATGTTAAGAAAGACCATTTAAGTCAAATTTTACTAAATACTCTTGTCGAATTGGTACAAAGTAACTTTACTATTTAATTGTACCGTTTATCTCAAATGTGAAAATGTGCCTTAGAAGGGATTACTTTTTGAATGCAAACGGCTTATAACCTTTTATTGTATAAAGTTCAAGTTTGGGAGTTAGAGATTAGTTTATTATTATATTGTAGAACTTGACACAACGGATATGATTGGAAATTTATAGCAAAACTACATGAATAAGGAGTATTCATTGTGACTGTAAGCGCGACAGGTTGTGGGTTCGATTCCCACTCGAGGTAATGACATTTTTAATGTTTTCATTTCCTCGGTGACTAGACATATCGTGGCGTTGAGTTCCGCTATTCAAAAACGCACTACGCAATGCGTCCAGAATCCTGCGGAAAGTGTGAAACGCAAGTGTCTTAATGCCTACGTAGTGTCTTAACATTAAGGGAAATTGAGAAAGGTCCCTCTGGGTACGCAGTGTAGGATACAGCATGAAGCTAAAAAAACAAACCTAATTATAATATCATTTAATATCACTATTAAAATTTGTTTATCATTTTTAAACAAAATATTCCACCTTTGTCTACCGTATGTCAAAAACAAACTCGAACGTTCTAAACGTTGAAATATAGTCGTACAAGAATTTATACTAATCGTGTCATTTCTCCTGCAAACAACGGCACCAGCTATGGAAAGTACTTTGAGATTAAAGATACGTTTCCGGTAATATGGCGCGCTTATATTTTAGATGATAGAACTTTTTATCGATCTAACTCAATCGTGGTGCAAGGGTAAAGCGTGCGACTGTAAACGCCACAGATTGTGGGTTCGATTTTTAATCATTTAATTTTCATTTTCTTAATACTAGGTTCCCAGGTTCCTTCTGCTGCTGCTGCCTGCTGTTTGCAGGATATAGCGTGAAACGCGCAACAAGCTATCATAAGACAAAGTACAGCGTTGAATTTCTTACTAAACATACAATGTTTTGAATTCGGGTGAAAAGTTAGTAATACATTGCCTAGACTACATTCACTCCGCCTACTTTACTATGGATACACTACACTTTATGCTATCCCGTATGGATACAGGGTTAAGCTAAGGGAAAAATATTATAGCACAGTGATTGTAAATGCGATGATTGTCGATTTGATTGTTACTTAAGGAAATGAATACAATGAAATTATTTTTTATTTTCTTGCCATAGATATGTATAATTCAAAAAACAGAAAACACTTGTTTTTTAGCTTGTCGCTGTACCCTGTCCAAGGCAAGGTAGGCAGAGGGAACCTGGGGACTTAATGATAAGAAATTTCCTACTTTCCGAACTTTTTTAAAGGTGTTGGGTGATGAGTGGCGGAGCTCAACGCCGTGTTACGAGAGCGAGCAAATGAAAATAATCAAAATTTCCTTTCCTTCAGTGTGAATCGAATCCACAACCTGTCCCGTTTGCAGTCACACGATTGTGCTGCCTGACTGGCCTCTAAAAATATTGTTATGTAATTATATAAAAGAAACTAAATATCGTATACTCTAAAACAGTTTAAAGTACGGCATTATCCACGTTTTCACAAAATTTATCGCTTTAAGATATTGTGCAGAGACCGACGCCACGAATAAACTTGTTTCGAAACTATTTCTATTCATTTTGAACAATTTATATGCAAATTTCAACTTTCATTTAAAATGTTAAACGGAATAAATGTTGCAATTAAAAATATTCTAGTTTCGTATTTTCTGGTGGATTCTTGATATTTTTGTAATTTACTTTTTTTTATTCTTGTTTTCCTCTCTCTGGTCATGACGTGGCGTTTAACTCCGCCATTGAATGTGCAAAGCCTCGAGAATATGGCGGAAATTAGGAACGAAATATCTTAGCACTAGGTCCCCAGTTTTCCTGTATATACATACACAGTATATCAATTTCCAGGCGGCGCGGCATTGAGCTCTCGCTCTTCTCTTGGTCGTCAGTGTATGTAGAGAAAATCTCTAAGGAATATAGCAATAAGTACTTTCTGTTTACCTTAATATATAGAAATAAAGGCTAAAGTACAAAAGATACATATTTTCACATATTTTCATATTGAACCGAGATTCCCGAGAGAGAGAGATATATTAATCTATATGACACCCTAACAGAGATCTGACACACTTTGCTAACAATATGTACGGATTGCTTTCATCCCCACTAATTGTCGCTCGTTTCGCTGACGCGAATTTATTTGAACGAACATATAATATATTCTAGTGTTTCAGCCGAAATATATTTCTTAGTGACATATTTAATGTTTTAAAATTTTTGTGAAACAAAACAACAGTCACGCTTAATAAAACGAGACCGTTGTATTGAAGTGATATAACGTGACAGTTTTTATTTTCACGTTTTGGTAACAAGACAAAAGACGACGTTCAACACACAATATCATGGCCGAAAACAAATGTAGCGAAAATTTCAGTGAAAAAAATTGGACGGAAATTTTTAACAGAGTGTCGTGACATTAGGTTCCGTTTACATATCCTGTTATATGCGAGATACACTGCGTTCAATGTTTTACGCCCAAATTCGAGACTGGACTTGTCAGAGCAGGGTGATGGAAATAAATCATTCCCCAGAGGTGGAATCGAACACACTGTTATCGTGTTTACAGTCAGGTCCTATAATAAAAAGCTAAGTGAATAATAAAAACATCTTGTTTCGCACTTATGGGAGTTATCAAAAAACCTGTGAAATAGTTTACTATATTTTTATTTGTGTCAAAAAAGTGCCCTAAATACGTATATTTATAAAATAACCTATTCCTAAGATATCTATTCTTAAGAAAATAAGTATTTTTTAACCGACTTAAAAAGGAAACCGACTTAAAATTTATGCATGTTCAAGTTATTGTTGTGATTTCTTGATACGAGTATCCACGAGTAATATAGTTACTAAGATAAATAACAAATATTTTCAACTAATATCATTTTATTAATATTTTATTCAGTACATTTCTTTCATTAGTGTAGTGTCCGTCGTAAATTGTATGTAGAGCATATTACAATGTTGTAACATGCTCTACATACAATTTTAAATATAGCGGCCGTATAGAGTAGGACTTCCAGGTTACAGCTGTTGAGAATCACTGATACATACATATATACAAATACAACTTTATATCAGATATTTCGCTAACTGACAAAAATATAACGTTTTGTAATCGAATTTCCTATAGAGCTTTTGTTTCTCGTTTCCTCATCTCCGCCTTGTCAAAAGAGTCCATATAATTTTGGTTAATAGTTATCGATTTATAGTAATTGTAGCTTCTATTTTCATTCAAATCAGTCAAATAATATCATAAAAAAACTCAACACCGGGCTTTTGCCTTGATGCGAATTTGAAGAAATTAAAATATTAATAAATAATAATTCATTCCCTCGAGAAGGGATTGAACCAACAGTCGTCACATTATAGTCACACCTTTGTGCACCACGATGGCCTCTCATCCTACACCATCATTATTATGTGAATCATCTTGAAATTCGCCTGTTGCCACTCATTGTCGCTTATACAGCTTAGCTGTCATTTATAAAATTTTGCAAGATAAGGTGAGAGAATAAAGTGATATTACACTGAATTCTCTTCTTTACATGCAAGTTGTGAGAACAAATGAAATATCCTATTTTATATACCTGAAATCTAACATGTAAACTAACAATAAAAAAATGGCAGCGTGGCAATTTTTCCTATTCAGCCGAATAGCCAGAAGCAATCTTGAGACACGCCATACCCAACCTTCCGCCGATTTCGACATTGCTTGTTGAGTGGCGAACCCATTGACGCGTTTCATTTACCAAAGCGGAAAATTTTTAAAAATAATAATACAATCATTTTCTGAAGCGGGAATCGAACTCAAAACTATCGAATTTCGTGTTGGATGATATCTCACTAAGTCACGACGGCCTCAAAACAAAAATGAACATAATTATCAAATTAAACCAGTTTTAACACGTTGCTATTTCCATAATGCTGTGAACTAAGTTGAAAAGGTTCCATCTGAAGCAAATGTGAAGTAATTTAATTTCAACGGTAGGATTTGCTCACACGTAAATTCCAGTTAGTGTCTTAGCTTGTACAAACACTTATACCCTGGAGAATGAAGTTAGTTAAGTATTCACTTTTATTGTTATTAAGACGAGTGTTAGTTCAATGTGGGGAAATTGATTTTGATATTATTTCCGTGAGCTCTCCATTTTCCAACTTATTTTCGAGGCATAGTGTGTTATATGGCAAATTTCTACGCTGCGCTTTGTCTCATTATCACAGCGATTAAATAAAAATCAATCACTCTCCCGAGTGAGAATTGAACTCACAACCGTTACAGTCAGAGGCTGTGCCACTGCGTCACGGCGGCCTCAAAAGGAATTTAAAATTAATAATCGTTTTGCATTCAACGCACTGGCCTATAGAAGGAACATTGAACTCTATTTAACATAGGCCGAGATTCTATTCAAAGGAGGTTATTTATACGATATGTAGGCTCATGTCCGATAATGACTTACAAAAAAATGTTTAACTTACTATCTATGTTTACTAAAAAATAAAGGTTAAGAAAACGTATATACATTTCGTTCAGCTATAGACTGTATCCCGCATGGAGTCAGAGGGAGCCTAGTGTTATTAAGATTGCTCTGAAATTTCCGCCGAACTCTGGAGGCATTGCGTGTTAAGTATCGGAACTCAACGCCGTGTTTTGTCTCAACACCGAGCGAAAAAAATTAAATATTAAATATTTCATTTCCTTGACTGGGGATTGAACCCACAACCTGTTACGCTAACAGTCACACAATTGTGCCACTGCATGGTGCCAGCGCTATTTTAGTACTAGTTTTTACCTGTAGTCACATTCTAAGTGTACGAACGAAAGTAGGTTACCTTGAAATAACTAACGAGTAGTAAACTTCATTCTGGAAGCGTCGATCAGGTCGTCTAAACGCGGATAGGCGCTGCCTGTGTTGCCTGTGCTCTGTGATCATAGAATACTGCCTATTTTTAAGGATCTGACATACTAGAGCGTACTGTAATCCGTCCAGTTATATTGTGAGGCAATGGTTGAACGTTAAAACGCATGACATGAATGTGGAGCGAACCACAAAAGACGTTAAAGAGTTGCAAAGTGAATTAGGCTGTATAAGCAACAAACCACGGGATTAATACCAGGAAGTAGAAGACAAACGCAATGTAATAATAAATCCTGTAAGTTTTCTCGGTAGATAGACTATGGAACACATTTTTTCGCTGTGAACTAAACAAATTATTCCACTTTTTAATATAGTATAGATATAGCGTATTCCACATACATATAAAAATACATTTAAATATCACCTTCAGCGAAGCAACACTAGTTTTTATATATTTTTAGTTGTTCTAGCATATTTTTTATAGTAATTTACATGTCCTCGTTCCGTACAACGGGAATCCCCTGATTTCCCATAGGTGTAATGTATTTATCGCCTTTCTGATTAAAAACGTTACATGTACTATTAAAATATACATATATTTTCCGTTTTATTTACATTCAAGCTTAGACCATCATTCCCGGGTATAGCATGGCAATAAGTATTTTTGATAATTATAAAGACACGCCGTTACCCACTTTCTGCTCAATTTGACACAATACGTTTCAAGTGTGGAAACTCAACGCCACATTTTGTCTTGCTACCAGAGCGAGAAAATACAAATATTTTATTCCACCGAGCGGTGTAAAGTGAACTCACAACATACCGCGTTTACAGACGGTCTCCATAATAACAGTATCTTTTACCATATTAATAAATATTAATATAATATGGAGCAGGTCTTAGTAAATGACTTGCTGTCAGGTCGGGATCGTTAAAGCACTTTGTGACAAGGCTTTACCGTGTACCATATAAGTGTGGGAGAAGAATTAGGTTATTATTTTCTTTATTATTCTAGAAATAATATGATGGAGGTTCTCTTGGTGCAGTGGAATAATAACATATACTATGATCGTGAGTTCAAAACTCTTTCGGAAATTTCTATTTTTATTTTCACGCTTTATCCCATAGATCATGGTAGATAGAGGAAATGTAGCATCAAGACACTATTTTCTCTCCCATTTTCGAGATATTGCGAGTAGAGTAGCGGAATCTGATGCCACGGGGAAATTAAAACTATTTCAAAATTGTAATTCCAAGTAAATGATTATATTTATTTTTCTTTCTTTTTCTACTAAGACAAACCCGGCATTAAGTTCCGCCACTCAACACGTACAATTTTCAAGAAGAAATAAACTTACATCCTTGATTTAGTAAAATATCACCTTTAGTATTTTTGAACAAAAACTGAGTTGCATAATAAAATTTAAACCCATTGGAAAGGAAAACCAATGAAAAACTATCCACACTAAATACATTTTTGTCAAAAACCCTTTAGTACACTCATCTGTTATAGTAGATATTTCAATTAAACGACACGACGAAGTTGAATCTAGCCGGTTCAATTGAAACTTTAAAAAAACATATCTATAAAAATCTAAAATTCAGGCATTCCACAGTTTTTTTCTGTGAAAATGTTACATTAAATATTTTAAAATTACTTTTCCAGTTCATATTATATATACTGAGATATTTTCAGAAGTTAGGGATGTTTTATTTACAGATTTGTCTTCGTTGCCATTTTTTTCCGTTCCTGTTGGAATTTTGAGAAATTCTCTATTGGTATAACTTTTCCCTGTAGCTATAACTTTTCTGCAACATTTGAGTCTAATTGCTTTGGTAATCCATCACAATTGACATAAATCTCAATTTCGTAAATGATTTCTTAAAATTTTTTAAAGAAAATCACTTGTCAATCATAAGAAAAGTTATGCCAGAATGCTACTTTTTCAGTTATTTTATATTAAACTAGAGGGCGCGCGCGGCTTCGCCCGCTTATTAAGAGTGAATTCTAAAAAAACCACGAAACACGTGTTCAATAAAATATTTTTAACAGTCTGAATTTAAATTTTTATAAAAATCGGTGGCAATTTAAAGATTTTTCCATATAAACTTTCAACCCCTTATTTGAACCCTTAGGGGGTGAATTCTTAAAAACCATGAAACACGTGTTCAATGAAATATTTTTAAGAGTCTGAATTTCAAATTTTATAAAAATCGGTACAGATTAAAATTTTTTTCCATACAAACTTTCAACCCCTATTTCATCCCTTTAGGGTTAAAATTTTTCAAATTCCCTTCTTAGTGGATGTTCAGAATATGAAAATAAACATCTGCCCAAATTTCACGCTTCTACCATCAGCGGTTACGGCTCTGCGTGCGTCTTACCTCAGTCAGTCAGCACAAGTCCTTTTATATATATAGATAATTGGACACTGTCTTAGCATAGTCGGAAAGAATCTGACTAATGTGTACAATAATTGAGGCTTCGATTTCTTTTTGGATTATATTAACTCAGGCCGTCGTAGCGCAAAGGCACACGCGCGTGATTATAAATGTGACGGTTATGGGATCAATTCCCACTCGGGGGAATGAAATATCTAATATTTTCATTTCTTTGTTCTGGTAATAAGATAAAGCGCGGCGTTAAGTCGCTATACTTCCAGAATTCCACGGTAAATGAACGGAGTGTCTTAACACTAGGTTACCTGTTGTTGCTTTGTGAGGCATATAGCGTGAAGCAAAATACTTTAAACGTATCAAGACTTGAATCAGTACAATAACTATTTCATTTCTACTACTACTATTTCATCAGAACTATTACTATTTTGTGCTTAAGGATATTTCGAACCAATTCACACAAACACATAAGCAATAACAATAATATTAGAAGGCACTATCAAAACCGTCCTTAGTAATTTAATTTTGTTGAAAGAACTATAAAAGTAAAAATTGACCATAAAACGGAATGATTGGGAGGGAACAAGAACTGTAATGCTGTACTTAAATAGATTAAATTGGAAAATTAGTGCTGTAATATGATCATATCGCCGTGGGCGACTAAAAATAATGTAATCGGTTCAAATTCGTTTTCTGGAATTATTTGTATGTTTAACTGTCCCACTCTGCCACCACGGCAACATCTATGCAGTGGTGGCAGAGTGGGACAGTGTCTGACTGTCGCCAGTAAAGAACGGAGTGTCTTGTCACTAAATTATTACCCCATTTTATATCAAATAGTTCCCATTTGTTAATTTTAAATATTCACAACAGAAACCAATACTATATATAATAAAAGAAAATACACTATCATCCACAAATATGATAGATAGTTACTCAAGCAAGTCCAAGCGCTCTGACCACTAAGACATACGTCCAAACTACTTCATAATTATTATACGCTTGTTACAACTTATTTAGATTGCTAGCATTATTCTATTCTAACACTTAAAAATATTTTTTTTTACGATTCATACAGGCAGGGAGAACCTCGGAACCTAGTGTTAAGACACTCGATTCCCATTAAAACAAGTCCGTTCTCCACTTTCCGCCGAATTCTGGAACGCTTTTATTTGTTATTCTTATAAAAAAATAAAATAAAACAAAAAAAAAACACAAAATTAAAATATTATTATAAATAAGAAATTTAATTTCCTTGAGTAGAAATCGAACCCACAACATTTCACGTTTACAGTCGCACGCTCATGCCCCTCGCCAGGACTCGCCAGGACTGGACTAAAAATTTTAAAAATATTTATGATATCGCCTACTTGTTAAACATTGAAACGCGCTTAATAAAAGACATAACTTATAGTAAATTTTATATTTTAAAACCATTTAAACTTTACTATTATAAGTTTAAGCGAAATTCGAACACGCTTAAGGTTTTACCTCAGACTGAGAACTTACAAGCATCTTTATTACGCTCAATGTCATAATACTGACATTCTTGTGAAGCCTTTTATCACTGCTAGAGTAAATTGTTTGATATCACATTTTTTATTGTCCATGTCTTAGTAGTAACCAAAGATTTTTTTTTATGGAAAAAGACAAGGCAAACGAGCGTGCGGGTCACCTGATGGTAAGTGATCACCGTCGCCCACGACTCCGTGCAGCACCAGAGGAGCTACAGGTGCGTTGCCCGCCTTTATGGCGGGTTGGGAGCCGGAGCCCGGCATTACCTGATGCGAAACGCAGTGGCATAAAGCCACTACTTCACGCCGGTTTTAAATGCCGGGGGTGGTAATGATCCGGTCGAGTCTGCCCATGCGTGTTGCCATTGCTGGCGACGTGACTCTACCACACGTACTTTAGTCGCCTCTTACGACACCACCAGTACCAGGATGATCCTATTCTAAGCCGGGATCACACGGCTGGAATAATATAATATTATTTTAATACATTATTTTTGGCACCGTGCCGTATACCACACACAGCAAGGTAGACAGGTGGAATCTAGAGCGTCACACGCATTGGTCAGTTTTCTATACATAACATGTGGAGTAGCGGAACTCAACGCCGCGCTTTGTGTTGTTGCAAAAAAGAGGAAATTAAAATAAGTCATTGCTGCGAGTGACAATTGAACCCACAAACGTCGTATTCAAACGTTGAGCGCACCTCGAAGTCCTATAAGGAAGTTTTCTATTCAAAAAATGGACAAATTTGATAATTATTTAATAATCTCATAAACAAAGACAAAATTCAGAGCAAAAATTTGAGTAATTTGAAATTCTTATAAAGAATGGATGTGACATATCTGTCGTTTTAAACACAATTTATGAGGCTCACTGCGGAGTGCAACTTTAGCAGTAATATGTGTATAATATAATAAACATAAGAAAAGGATTGGAACTGTCGTCCAAACTATCGAAAGTAATATCACTTCCCCAATATTTGTCATTATCACATAATCAATGATAACTAATTTCAGTCGTTGCAACATGGCACAGCTTCTGTCAGTAAATGCAACGGCTATGGATTAGATTCCCATTTGGGTGAATGAGCTATTTTGATTGTTCTTGTTCTAATAATAAACTAAACTGGTGCTTTGAGCTCCGCCACTCAATACGCAACATCTCGAAAATCATACGGAATGAGGATAATGAGTGTCTTGAACGAGACCTTAAATTCCCTCTAGGCAGGCTATCTGCGGGATACAGCGTGAAGCTTCTTATTTATTTATTATTTCATTCATGCAAATATTATATAATTCAAATCCTTAATTTCTGTCCACCACAAAGCCTTTAACCACAAAGCCTATAGAGCCCTCAAGAAACTTTAAACTTCGCGAACTAATCAAATTAATCTGAAAGTCATTACCGTTGAACCATTTGTGACGATATCCGTTGGATTGTCAGCGTTTGACAGGCGAATGAATCATAATACAAAGTTTTACTTGGCGCGGCATGACATTTTAGGAGAATTTGAACTTAAATAAGAAGAATAAGATTGAAAATGTATTTTGACGAAATTCTATTATAACACTCCCAATAAGCAGCTTGAAATAGAAATTTTCAGTCATTTCGATAATTTAATTATATTTAACTTAATTAAAAGATTAGGATTAGTGTAGAAATTAGCTGATAATTTAAATGTGGATTTGATCGAAATTAAATATATTTAAAAATGTAAAAAAATATTTATGAACAAAAAAATAACTAGTAACGTGCGTTTAAGAATTTTGATGTATCTCGATAAGGACGATAGCCTAGTTGCTTAGAGCACGGTTTCCAAGAAGCCTGCCAGCATTCAAACCCACGTCTCTTAATATCTTTATACGTTTGCAATATTGTAGTTAAATAGGCACATTAAATTTTAAAATCCCTTTTTTTGAGTATCTATCTTTTATATTATGTTTGCAACAGGCTAGGCAAAAGGAACCTAGTATTGACACACACTATTCCCTAATTTCCAATTTTTCCCATTTTAAAACCTAAAATCCAAGTAAACAAAGATGCAGTTGATGACTAGTTCAAAAATAAAAAAATCCCAAACGTCTGAAAATACGTAAATCTACGTCAATTCCAGTCTCCAAATTTACCAAACTAATTTTAGAACGTTAAATATAAAATTTTCACCGTGAACTCTCGAATGCCTGAATTTTAGAGGCAGTTGAGGTATATATTTATAGGTACGAGGAATTAGGGTTATTATTTTTTAAAAGTTTCTGCTCGACCGGCTAGATCCAAGTTTGTCGTGTCGTTTAAGTAAAGTATAATAGTTTTTTTTAGCGACACGCTATAATTCCCTATACAGCAGAGTAGGCAGAGGAATCTAGTGTTCAGACATTGTTTCTCCAAATTTTCGGAGCCATTGCGTGTTGAATGGCGGCTCTACACTAAAGCGAAGAATTGACAATATAAAATATTCTATTTCAATCAAATCAGAATCAAACCCACAACCTCTCGGGTTTACAGTTACACTTTGCGACTTTACACCACGACTGGCCCTATACCATGATAGATAAAACTTTAAAAGAGTTTTTTGATTAAAAACATGTTTTGTCTGGATAGTTTTTCATTGGCTTTTGTTTCCAATTGGATACAACTGTATTAAGGCACTCAAATTTTATTTCAAAATTATTAAAGAAAGGAATTTTACATTTTAAAGTCTACAGCTGGTGACAACTTGCTCTAATATAACAAAAGAAAATTGAAACAAATTTAAATCTGATTATTGTTGGATAAATAATAGTTAAGTTATTTGTAGTTTTCTGTAACTGTAAATTAGTGTGAACCTAATTACTTTTTTAAACTTCAGGCTCTATCACGCACATAGCAGAGGAGGCAGAGGGAACCTTAACATCTAGTATTAAGATACTCCGTTCCCCATTAGATACTTCCGTACTCTACCTTCCGCCGAATTCTGAACAGAACTCAACGATGCGCTTTTACCTTGCTACCAGAGCAAGGAAATGAAAATATTTAAAAAATCATTTAATCGAGTAGGAATCGAACCCACATCCTGTCGCGTGTACTCGTACCTCGTTGTGTACCTGCGTCACGACTGGTCACACATCTAGATTACTAAAACAAAATAAATTAAGTGTTTCCTAACTCTCCTAAATCCACATAAATACCGTTGCTTTAGTAGTGAAGAGATTCAACCCAGAAATTACAAGTTTCAAATTTAATAATATTTTAAATAAAAATAAAAAAATACTAATTTTTTTGACAACATAAATGCCTTTAGAAATCAGCGGAAAGGGAGAAACGGAAGTGTCCTCGAATATTACATTTCTAGGTGCCATCTGCATACCCTGCTATATGCGAATAGAAAAGTATAGACATATTTTGTATTTCACTATAATTACCTCAGTTATATTGAAATTATTGACTTGATGTAACATAATATATAGCTTTCCTCGATAAATAAACTATCTAACACATTTTTTTTTTCAGCTTAAGCCAGAGAGTGCTTCGGTTATGTGCGCGTTTAACCAAACAAACTCCTCTTCTATATAGTGTTAGTTTTCCTCCTCCTCTCTCCTTCTTTATAATGCTAGTTTAGATTTTCTCAAAATTTGTAATATGTGGGTAGTCTAAGTTTACCACCAAAGCACGACATATGCAATTCAAATTTCAATTCTATTTATATACAAATGAATCTAGTCGTAAATGTGTCTGATATGTTAAGCCTGTGATAAATTAGTTGTTTAAAAAACTAAAAACACGCTTATATCAATCAAATACATGATAAAAAGGAAATAATCAGTACAAACACTGTATGTTTACTAGTAGTACTCCAAGGTTTCATTAGCCATCAATCAACTTCATCATCAGACCAGCTCGATGGTATCATAATATTATAAAAAAATTAAATTAAATTAGCTTCACGCTGTATCCCGCAC
>JAAIXJ010000766.1:55267-79684 GCA_013403705.1 Heliconius hermathena | reverse complement strand
GGTTTCATTTAATGTGGTGCTGACACGTCCACCCTGTATATTTTTTTATTTTTGTTATTTATTCACTGACTGACTTTGATGTTCTAACGCATGCGCATTAGATCTTAAAAAAAGTACTCGATACTTCAAAACAACGATACTTTTGTGTTGATAGTTTTATGAATAGGTGGCTTAAAAAAATATATTTTTATTTTTTTACAAAGACTTTACTTACTAACTGACATTGATGTGTTACATATTCGCATTAGGCTCTAAAAAAAGTACTCGATATTTTGAAGTATCGATACTTTTACGGGTACGATACTTTTTTTTCAATACTACTCATGAGTACAGTATCGATACTTTCTATTCGATACCGTGTCCCTAAAACCATGGAACTACAAGTACCACTTACTAAAACTGTAAATTTCTTGATATGTTATAAAATTCTCATTGCTATTTACGCTAAGGGTAAAACATGCAAATGCTTAGATATATCAATTACTATTTGATTAAATCAAAAACCAATTCTGATTCTTTAAAAAAATATATTTTACATCAAAATCTGAATACTAGTTTTCATTTAAGATTAATGTTATGTTTATAGTAATAATTAATAAAAGAAAAAATAATAAAATATTCATTTGGACTCTGTTGACACTACTCATTACTTAAAAAAATATATCAGCTTCACGCTGTATCCCGCACACAGCAGGTTAGGCAAAGGGAACCTTTAAGATACTCCGTCCCCCACTTCCTGCCGAATTCTGTAGGCATTGCGTGTTGAGTGCCGAATACTGGGGGCATTCCGTCTTAAAAAGTTCCGATTAAAAGTCAAGTCAACCAGGGTAATTTTTTATTGTCATTTTTCACATAGTAGCTATGAATAAAGTTTAATTATTACAAACAATAATTTTATAAAAAAAAATAAAATAAATAATCTATATATATAAAAGGATTTGTGCTGACTGACTGAGGTAAGACGCACGCAGAGCCGTAACCGCTGATGGTAGAAATGTGAAATTTGGGCAGATGTTTATTTTCATATTCTGGACATCCACTAAGAAGGGAATTTGAAAAATTTTAACCCTAAAGGGATGAAATAGGGGTTGAAAGTTTGTATGGAAAAAAAATTTAATCTGTACCGATTTTTATAAAATTTGAAATTCAGACTCTTAAAAATATTTCATTGAACACGTGTTTCATGGTTTTTAAGAATTCACCCCCTAAGGGTTCAAATAAGGGGTTGAAAGTTTATATGGAAAAATCTTTAAATTGCCACCGATTTTTATAAAAATTTAAATTCAGACTGTTAAAAATATTTTATTGAACACGTGTTTCGTGGTTTTTTTTAGAATTCACTCCTAATAAGCGGGCGAAGCCGCGCGCGCCCACTAGTAAACAATATTTTTATTTATTTGTTTAATACATGGTTGCACAGACTTATTAAGACTAGGGGCCACTCGGGCAAATCATGAGCTGATGGCGGTCCGGCCGCTAGAAGTATAGGTAATATTTTTTTTGGTTTTATTCTGAAATAGAATTCAATATTTTTCGAATGTACGAGAGTATTATTTTTACTGTCGGCGGGCCACCAGTATTTGACCGGCGGGCCGCATGCGACCCGCGGGCCGCGGTCTGTGCATCCATGGTTTAATACATATGCAGCTGTATTCACTAATTTAGCCCATAATTTTTTTGAGAGATTCTAGGCACATAACATGAACCTTGCTGCTTCTCTTAGAGTTCTTATATCCCTTTCCGCTTTACATTTCGCTCTGTTTTTTTAAATAAACGGCTATAAATGTTTGAATTTCAACTCGATATCTTCAAGCGTTCCTGAGATAAAGGGTCTTAACAGACAGACACAGGGTAAGAAGGGTAGGTAAGGATTCCTTTTTTCCTTAAACAGTACGGAATCCTAAAAAGACAGCAACTTTTTTTTCTTTCTAAAAAAATGCGTACTTATTCGAAATCTAATAGAAATACTACATTTTCATAACGTGAACCTGGCCTTACCTGAATCCCGGTTAACTAGAAAATACTTTCAATTCTGTTTTAAAATCATTTCATTGTTCAATTTCTTTTCAACCAACTTCAAAAAGAGGATTGAGGAGAGGTACCCAATTCACCCGAATATTTTTTATGTACGTCCTTGTCAATATACAAAAATGTTAGTATGCACAATAATACTTAATTAAGTTTCGATCCGGTCGGAACACTGTTCCGGAACACAAAACGCTAGATACCTGTTCCGGAACAGTTCCGGCTAGACCAACTTAGCTGTTCTAGAGCAGGAATAGGTCATTGCAAGTTCCACAACAATTTTGTTCCGACTGTCCAGTTTGTTCACACGCGTTCTTTGTTCCAAAACCGTGCCACTAATTCCAACATGTCAAATGTAAAGTTTTAAACTAAACGACGCTAACACTCCAAATTGATGTTACGTGTTCATTTCTCCCGTCATGTTTTTATTTGTTTCTGAGATTACGGGTGTATTATCTTTTATAATTAATTTAATTATTTTAATTTAATTATTTCACATTAATAATTTTTTTTTCAAAATAATAATTTCGTTATCGTTACTTGGTTTGATTTAATTAAAAAATAGTTTCTAAGATTAACTCATTTCGTAAAATTGATATAGTTGATAGGTAATTAGATATTATAATGAAGCGTGTCTGTAAAATCGACTGGTTGTGGGTTCGATCCCCATTCGAGGAAATGAAATATTTATTCACATTTATATTTTCATTTCTTCGCTCTGGTGTCGAAGCAAAACGCGGCGTTGAGTTCCGCCACTCAACACACACTACTTCCAGAACTCGGCGCAAAGTGGGGAACGGCGTGTCTTAACACTAGGTTCCCTCTTCCTACCCTGCTGTGTGCGGGTTACAGCGTCAAACTGATTAAATTTGATTTTAATTTAATAAATAATTAAGTATGCGGCTCGACCACTGCCCGCCTCACCCCCCGCGCGGGTCGCGGTCGGCGAGGGCGCAGACGACTCAAAACTATGATATTTTATCAAATATTTATTTTACAAGCTTTTATTTAGTTTCACCTGTCGCGATGTTTATTTGTTTCTAATCAAATCTTGCAAGCTAAATCTCTACCCACTTCTCATTTTCCGATTGAGCTGAAATTTGGCATGTAACCCGTGACAATGCAATTTTTTTTATTAAGCCTATATGGCACTTTACATATTTCAAAATAACCAACCCTATATGAGTGTCAAATGAAAGGATTTAACTAGTAGAATACAATACCTTAAAAAAAACTCAAATTCAACATGGTCGCTAGTACAAAATGGCGGCTTGGGTACATGTTTTTGTTCAACTAACCCAATATGGGTATCAAATGAAAGGGGGATGTACTATATTATAGTTAATACTTTGATGCTAGTAACCAGGGTCTGAAGATGCAGCTCGAAAATGGCCGTAGGAATTCAGTAATTAAGTGACAGAACCCCATCGAATTTTGAGCTCGTATGATTCATCTTAACGAGTAGTTTGGTGCTAGACGGTCACCAGGGTCTGATGATAGAGCTGGAAGATGCTCATAAGAACTCGGTAACTAAGCGACATAATTCCATCGAATTTGGGCTTGTATGATTCATCTTAACGAATACTTTAATGCTTGATGGTAACCAGGGTTTAATGATGGAGCTGGAAGATGTCCATAAGATACGGTAACTAAGCAACATGATTTTATCGAAATTGGGCTTGTATAATTCTTCTTAACGAGTACTTTGGTGCTAGATGATAACCAGGGTCTAATAATGGAACTGGAAGATGTCCATAAGAACTTGGTAACTAAGCGACATAATTCCATCGAATTTGGGTTTGTATGATTCATCTTAACGAGTACTTTGGTACTAGATCGTAACCATGGTAAAAAACTTAAAGAGGAAAGTACGCAAATATGCAGCAAAATCTTTGCATATATCTTTTGATTGTGTTGACTTAGAATCATAATTTTCTGTATGCTGCAAGACCTAAGAGATCTGTATATTTGACAATCATTTCAGCATGATACCTCCGGCCGATCTCGAGATAAATGGTCTTGACAAATGGACAACAAAGTAATCCTATAAGGGTTCCGTTTTTAACTTTTGAGGTACGGATCCCTAAAAAAGGAACACCCGCAAACGGAACGAAAATTGGGACGTGTTCCGAAGCCGCCATGGAACAACTGGAACATGTTCCTCATTTTTGCCGGAACGTAGCATCACTACTAAAACGTACTTTGATGTTGTTAAACAAAACTAACTAAGTAAAGGTTTTATAATTTTGAAGTCGGTGTTCAAGCTAATGCTACAACAACTTTACTACAATATCGAATTACTAAGCTTGTATCTTTTACTTGGCACCGACTACATTAGTTTCTCTCTGCCTACAAAATTTACACATAAAATTAAGCCTGAAACAAAAATCGTTTCGATTAAAAGAAAATTCATACTTAGAAAAAATATTTTTTGTTTTAGGCAGCGTGTGCGCTTTCTGTTGGAGTCGGCAGTTACAGCAACCCAGCCGACATACAGGGATTGGCGCACTTTGTAGAGCACATGGTGTTCTTGGGCAGCGAGAAATACCCAAAGGAGAATGAATTTGATTCGTTTGTTCAGGTAAATAGAAAATATTACCGATTTATGTATTAATTGACGCCGTTGTGGCGCAGTGGCATAAGCGTGTGACAGAAACGTGATGTTCGTGATTCCCACTCGAAGGAATGAAATATTATTTATTAATATTTTAATTGTTTTTCTGGTAACAAGGTTAAAGCGCGGAGTCGAACTTCGCCACAGAACACGTAATGACTCGAAAAAATTGGTGGAAAGTGAAGAGTGGAGTGTCTCACTATAGGTTCCCTCTGCTTACTCTGCTTTATGTTGAAAAAAAATATATTAATATTACAAATACAACAAAGTTTTCTTTTTAATCTATATATATAAAAGGACTTATACTGACTGACTGAGGTAAGACGCACGCAGAGCCGTAACCGCTGATGGTAGATACGTGAAATTTGGGCAGATGTTTATTTTCATATTCTGGACATCCACTAAGAAGGGAATTTGAAAAATTTTAACCCTAAAGGGATGAAATAGGGGTTGAAAGTTTGTATGGAAAATTATTTTAATCTGTACCGATTTTTATAAAATTTGAAATTCAGATTCTTAAAAATATTTCATTGAACACGTGTTTCATGGTTTTTAAGAATTCACCCCCTAAGGGTTCAAATAAGGAGTTGAAAGTTTATATGGAAAAGTCTTTAAATTTCCACCGATTTTTATAAAAATTAAAATTCAGACTGTTAAAAATATTTTATTGAACACGTGTTTCGTGGTTTTTTTAGAATTCACTCCTAATAAGCGGGCGAAGCCGCGCGCGCCCTCTAGTATCTATTAAAAATGAAACAAATCAAATATCTTATTATCTTAAAGGTATTAGGCACACACAGTAATCTTCTACGTTTAAGTTGTTATGTTTCATATTGAGCATTAAACATTGACTTTAATTATACTAAAAAATATGTATTTGCTATGATAAGTTATTAAATCTGTTTTGTAATATAAATAATAAACTACTTAGTTAATTTCTTTTTACACTCGTTTTAAATAGACAGAAGGCGGTTACGACAATGCTTCGACTGACTGCGAGGAAACAACCTTTTACTTCGAGATACAGGAGAAACATCTCCCAGAAGCTATGGATATATTCAGTCAGTTCTTCATCAGCCCACTCATGAAGAAGGAGGCCATGCAACGCGAAAGAGAAGCTATACAATCTGGTAATAACAATGATTTATATATTATAGAAAAAGATAATATATTTTATTTTATATTTCTAAAAGGTATACAAGTGCTTACTTGCTAAAAACCTGATTGCACCTGACAGGTGTCTTTTTCAAAATATTTTGTTTATCTCGAAAATATTAGACAACTAAATAATGTTTAATTCATTACGTAAATAACACAATTAAGTTATATTTCTATTATATTAATTGTGTCATGTTGCTCCTTATAATGGTGATATATCTAACAAATACATACACATAACAAAAAAAAGGCCGGTCGTGGCGCAGCGGCACGAGGTGTGACTGCAAAATCGACTGGTTGTGGGTTCGATCCCCACTCGAGGAGATGAAATATTTACTTAAATTTATATTTCCATTTCTTCGCTCTGGTGTCGAGGTTAAGCGCGGCGTTGAGTTCTGCCACTCAACACGCAATGCCTCCAGAATTCGGCAGAAAGTGGGGAACGGAGTGTCTTAACACTAGGTTCCCTCTGCCTACCCTGCTGTGTGCGGGATACAGCGTGAAGCTAATAAAAAAATAATAAAATAAAAACAAAAAAATGTGTTTTCATTTCCTAGCTCTAGTAACAAGACAAAGTGCGGCGTAGAGTTTCGGCAATCAATACACAATGTTTCTAAAATTCGGCGGAAAGTGATAAATGGAATGTTATAATAATAGAACCATAGGTTATATAATATGTATTAATAGGATATAGCGGGATACAGCGTGAAGTTGAAAAGAAAAATTAATACACGACATTTCTATTATAGAATTCTCATTGGCCGCTCCAGTGGATGCAAATCGTAGAAACCAGCTCATCGCATCCCTTTTCCCGAAAGGACACCCAGCTAGAACTTTTATTTGGGGCAATCTACGTAGCTTACGCGACGATATACATGATGATGAGAAATTGCATAAAGCTGCCCAAGAGTTTAGGAAACGCCATTATAGCGCTCATAGAATGACTGTGGCTGTACAGGTTGGTTAAGTGGGTTTGAAATGAATAGTAATGTTAGGTGGATTAGGAATAGGAATTTTAGTGTAGGTAAACCTATTGGTTCCTAGAAATACATTCGTAAAAAATGAAAGACTTTTGTGAAAGTTTACTATTAAGAATAAATACATAGATATTTACAAAATTAAATGTTAAACAATTGCCGAAAATGTAATTGAAAATCGAATAAAGAAATACAGTTGATGTAACAATAAATTATATTTTAATATACCACAACATGATCGACGAATCAACGATTGTCTATGGGTAAAAGACCTATTTCATCCCTAAGCAGTGCCGATTTTCAGTGTTGAAAATATAGCTCAATAGTAAATCTTTTGTATAATGTAATATTTCAAAACTTCGGCTTATAAATCTTGCAAATAGCATGGAAACAAAAATCGTTTTTAAGTAACTTAAATTTTATTCCTAGGGCTACTAGACCATATTTGTACTCAATAAACATTGTCTGATTAAAAAAAAGTTAAAACACTTGTGTAAATATATGAAAAAATCGATTTAAATATAGTCAATTCTCGTAATATAAAAAATATTTTTTTACTGTTTCATGATTTGAGTACATTTTTTTAATATTTATTAACATTAACCTGAACCTTTGAAACTTTCAAAGATTATTCTATACTAATACTAATAGTTTTTAAAATTACTTCTGGAAAAAAATCACCAGTATTTTTTTTCGGTGTAGCTCTTGAAAGTTTTTGATAAAATTTAGCTTATTTAAAAATGAATTTTGTTTCTATGTTATTTCCAAGATTTATAAGCTGATGCTTTTGAAATATTATTATACATTATACAAATGCCTACTACTGAGATATATATACAAAAAAAAAATTACGATCGCAAACTCAACAGTAAAGCTGATTTGCCAATTTTCTTCAAGAATCCGATTTTTCCAAAAAATCACAAATTCTCAAATTGCCGAACCACTGCAAAATCAGCGAACATATATGGGGGTGAAATGAATAGGTACTAAAATCCTCTACCCTTAAACAACCGTTGATCTGTCGTTGGCGTTATATCCTGTATATTCTCAAATATCTTAGAATATTTAAAATACTTATAAAAACTGAATATTTAAAATACTTATATAAATAATATAAATAATAAAATACTTATATAAATAATATAACTGAATATTTAAAATACTTATATAAAGTGTTAAAATCTTTAGATTCTTGTCTTTATAATGATTTCTTTGTTTAATGTATTTTTCTATGTACGCAAATTTTTTCTAGGTTAATAAAAAGTACTAATTATAAGTCTGCTATTTCTAAGTTTTACATAATTTACAGGCCCGTATGGATCTTGCAGATCTAGAGAAATATGTATCATGTACGTTCGGACAAATACCCACGAATAAGTTGCCAGCTGATGATTTCAGTAAATTCTCTTTCAAACCAAAAATGGTTACACCGCAATTCAAAGACATTTATTACGTGAAACCAGTTAGCGATACCACTGAGGTAAATTAAAAATAGTGTTTTACCATACACCACTGTACTATAGTGTGTAGTTTTTTCGCCGCGCTTTCCCCTCGACACCAGAGCGAAGAAAATGAAAATATAGATGTAAATAAATATTTCATCTCCTCGAGTGGGGATCGAACCCACAACCAGTCGATTTACAGGCACACTTTGTACCCCTGCGCCACTACTGGCCTCAGTTATTTCTTTATATTAGACTAGCTGACATGAGCGGCTTCGCCTGCCTTGAACTATACGAATATTTATTGTGTATGTTTATGAATTATTTTCAATTTAGGGTGTAAGGATTGATTGGTGGGGTGATATATATAACTCAACAGTTTAGACGTAGATTTTTTTTTTCATTTCACGATGTTTATTCATACCTGTAATTCGTGTGACGCAGTTACGCATAGCGATATCAATAACGTAATCACATACTACTTACAAAACTTTGAACTTTGAACGCCAATACCTGAGACTCGATTTCCGAATGAGGTTTATTCGGCGGTTTCACTTTGAAAGGTTTATATCTGCGTACGTTTTATTTTACTATAATACAATAATTTTATTATTTTTGGATTATGATTTTTGGAAAAAAAAATAATTGTATTAGGCTTTTATAGAATAGTTAAAAATGTGGTTTCATTCAAAAGTGGTGCAGACAAAGACTGTGTATATATTTTATAAAAAATACGTGATATTAATTTGTTTTTCTTCTAGCTACATTTAACATGGTGCTTGAGATCATTGATTTCCGAATACAAAACGAAGCCGCACCAGTACGTGTCGTCTCTACTGGGGCACGAAGGACGCGGTAGCCTTATCTCTTATTTAAGGAAAAAGTAAGTTAAAATCAGCTTCACGCAGTATACTGCACACAGTTTGATAAGCAGAGGGAACCTAGTGTTAAGACACTCCGTCCCCCACGTTCCGCCGAACTCTGGAGGCATTGCGTGTCAAGTGACGAAACTCAATGCTATAAATAAGTTGAAATGTATATATATTTATATTTTCAGATACATCATATATACTTTTAACATTAATTGTTGAAATTTTGTAGGGATTTTAATTTTGTAGGTATACATTTTTTGACCATTTTTTTTTACCCTTCATCTTTTTAAATATACTGTACTTCTTGTTAAACTAGGATTACTAAATTTGACAGCTAGCATCTACAGGTTTTTTAATTAGGAAAAATATCCGAAAACTATACATTTGAAGTTAAATCCTAAAAATATATATAATCTTAAACAACTAGTGGCTTTACAACCAAATGTTCCCCAAAAGGGCAAGTAGTAGGCAAGTAGTTCAAGTGAGATATCAGATGAAAAGGTTCTCGCTAAAATGAGATTGAATATTAGAAAAAAGCTCGAGACCTCTAATTTTTGCACAGAACAGTAAGTGGGCGAGCTCAACTCGCGCTTGTCAGGTTATTTTATAGTGCTGCATATATTATTTGTTATTAATTGTTTCTTTCATAAGTGTAAACACACTCCGTTCCGAATCGAACTCGCAACCATGGTATTTATCAATCAATATATTATAATTAATATATCTATGATAATATTTTTTTATTTATCGTAGAGTATGGGCGCTTGGTATCACCACGGGTGTTTCAGAAAGTGGCATAGAATATACTTCTATGTACAGCCTGTTCTCAGTACAAGTTATTCTTACTAAAAAAGGACTTGATCACATCGACGAGGTAGGTATTCAAGATATAATTATGAGAAAATCAAAATTATAATCAGCTTCTCACTGTATCCTGCTCACAGCAGGGCAGGCAGAGAAACCTCGTTCCCTACTTTCGCCGAATTCTGGAAGCATTGCGTGTTGAGTGACGGAACTCAACGCCGCACTTCGTTTCGACACGAAAAAATTAAAATATACATTTAAATAAATATTTCCTTTCCTCGAGTGGGGATAGAACCCACAGCTAGTCGACTTTGGAGTATACTTTGCGCTCTTGCACCACGACTGGCGTCATATGATTATAAGGATTTCTATATAATTTTTATAAGCAGGGGGAAACTAATATTAAGATATTCCGTTCCTCGCTTTTCGTCTTGAGACATAGTTACCTAGCGAAAAATGTAAATAATGATAATTATTCAAATATAGTATATGAACTATTGTAATATATATATATATATATATATATATATATATATATATATATATATATATATATATATATATATATATATATATATATATATATATATATATATATATATATATATATATATATATATATATATATATATATATATATATATATATATATATATATATATATATATATATATATATATATATATATATATATATATATATATATATATATATATATATATATATATATATATATATATATATATATATATATATATATATATATATATATATATATATATATATATATATATATATATATATATATATATATATATATATATATATATATATATATATATATATATATATATATATATATATATATATATATATATATATATATATATATATATATATATATATATATATATATATATATATATATATATATATATATATATATATATATATATATATATATATATATATATATATATATATATATATATATATATATATATATATATATATATATATATATATATATATATATATATATATATATATATATATATATATATATATATATATATATATATATATATATATATATATATATATATATATATATATATATATATATATATATATATATATATATATATATATATATATATATATATATATATATATATATATATATATATATATATATATATATATATATATATATATATATATATATATATATATATATATATATATATATATATATATATATATATATATATATATATATATATATATATATATATNATATATATATATATATAGATATATATATATATATATATATATATATATATATATATATATATATTTCTTTAAATTTTAATATTTCATATTTAAATTCACATATATAGTCATATATTCATTAATAAGATGGATAATAATGACGCCAGTCGTGGGCACAGAGTGTGATTGTCAAACCGACTGGTTGTGGGTTCGATCCACTCAAGGAAGATCTGTTTAAATTTATATTTTCATTTCTTCGCTTTAGTATCGAGGCAAAAAGCGCGGCGTTGAGATGCACCACTCAACACGCAATGCCTCCAGAATTCGGCGGAAAGTGGGGAACGGAGTGTCTTAACACTAGATTCCCTGTGCCTACTCTGATGTGTCCTGTGTGTGTGATCCTGCTGTGAAGCTGATTTTGATTTGATTTTTGGATAATAATATTTTTTTTATCTTACACAGGGTATAACATCACTTCTAGATGGTATGACGGCAGACATGGCCAACGTGATCATAATGTCCGACAAGTACTCGAAACCGATACAATACGACGCTAAAGAGAAATGGTTCGGCACAGAATACAAAAGAATAGGTGTTTATTATATATTTAATTTTACCTCTTTATCCATGTAAGGTGTGGGATAGTGTCTGATTATAAGCATGACGGTCGTGGGTTCGATATTCAGTCGGCAAACTGTTCATACGAATTCAGCAATGCTTCAAACACCGTCGCTAAAGTAAAGTGTAGGTAAAGGTATATGATTACTAACTTGAGCTCTGTCCCCATTTTTGTTAAACACAGAAACAACTACTGCTATTTATCACATATCAATGTTTTTTAGAGTGTAAATCGAACGCACAACCTTGACCCATTTACTATTGATATAATATAAATTTATTTTGTGTTGTGGGTATTACAGAAGAAGAATGAAAGAAAGATGAATGCCGTGGAGATGTGATGTCTTCGTAGAATATGCGGAGTCAGTTTATTTGATCGAATCCGCAATGAATACACATATAGATACACAGAATGGCAGGTACTAGCGAAGTTGTCACGGTGAGAATGAAGAAGAATGTGCCCAGCTGGTTTGGGCACGTCCAACGAATGAGTGATGAAAGAATGGCAAAAAAGATTTATGATGGAAAAGTGAGTGGTAAAAGAGGTAGGGGAAGACCTCCATAACCTTCGAAAACACATATCAAGGATACTGGATGAAGGTCACGAAAAAGCATGAGGATCCCCCTGAGCGCAAGGGTGAAGAGGTTGATGACAGTAGACAAGGCGAAAGAGCTATGTAGAGACCGTCACGTTTGGCGCTCTGTTCTCTCTGGCTACCCCGCTAGGGATACAGCGTGAAACTAAGTTAAATTTCAGTTATATATTTGTTTTTATTCTTACAGAAAAACCAAAACCATGGTTAAATAAATGGTTGAACGTGAAGCCCTACAAAGAATTTCATTTGCCCGATAAAAATAAATACATTACAAATAATTTTGACCTCGTACCGCCCGCGCCCGCGTACTTAGAGGAAGCGAAGAGACTCGGCATTGATTTATATAATAGTACCGATAAAGATATTCACAAGAAAGTGTCTAAAAGCGAGAAAAAGACTAAAGTGTTGTCCAAAGGTGATTTGATAGCGACGGTTAAAAATTTTAGGTATGTATTTACGGTATGCAACAAATAGAAATACATAATTTTCAGTTTTTTCTTGAACTAATACTACCTGTAGATGTTAGCTGCAAAATTTAATAATTCTAGGTTAACTGGTAGAACCTTATTAATTTTGATTGCCTTTATAGAAATATCGAAATACTAATTTTGCTATATAAACGGCCATATCTTTTTTCTAAGTAAATAAAGAAATACATTTTTATCTGGAAATCATGGGGCCGTAGATCTGAGTATATGGTTTGCATTTCAACTCGATATCTCTAAGTGTTCCTGAGATGAAGGGTCTTGATAGTCGAACAGACGGACGGACAACAAATTGATCTTATAAAGATTCCTTTTTCCCTAAAAAGGTACGTAAAATATAAAATCTGCGGAGTCATATGCAGCTAACTCAAGGGAGGCCACGACGCGTCGATCGTAATGTAATCGAAAAGATTTATCTAAAACATTCAAAAGATTCTAAATTAAATATTTTTCTTTGCAGATTGGATCAACCAAATTTACTACGAAAGAGTCATAACATGGAGGTGTGGTACAAACCAGACTTCAAGTTTCGACTTCCAATGGCTTTACTGTATTTCTACTTCATTACTCCGCTCAGCATTCTAACGCCACGAGAGTAAGTTTTTTTAATTAACATCTCTATATCTCTTTATATAATAAAAGGATAGAAAAGTCATGAAATGAATAGTCATGTAAGGATAGAAAAGTCGTGATGAAAGATACAAAAAAAATATTAGGTCGGTTAATATATCGATTAACCAACCTAATTTTAACCAAAACAACCACTCAGCAGAATTATTGTCTGTCTGTCTGTTTGTTTGTTCGTCAATCACGTAAAAACTAAATGGATGAATTTTTGCATGGTGTTAACCTAGGGTCTAAAGGTACATTTTTTTAAGTTTCATCCCGATTTTCATGATAGTTTCCTTAAAAAAAAATATAACCGAAAAATATGACACAAATTATTTAAAGTATCGATAACTACTGGATGAAATTAAATGAATTTTGCCATGGTAATAGTTCAAAGCCTTTTTTTTTCGTGAGGAAATTCTTTTACGGATACCAGCCCGAGTGGGGACTCGAGCGGATTATGTGGGACTCATGGACCGGCAGGCCATCCGAATACCCACTAAAACCTCACGGTGCTCCTCCTCGACCGCCAATGGCCGCGAGACGCGGGGACATCAGTCGTCCGCGAAACGCGGCGGCGGGAGCCTGCAAGGCACGTCGCGGAGTCAAGGGTGTGTGGTCACCCTCGACGGCCTGCTCGGAGTAGCGTGTGGGAGCAATCCTGCACGCGACTACTCGGGCCAGGTTAGTAGGCGGCCAGCTTCCCCAAGCTGACCGCCCTCTGGCTCGTTAGGGCGGAAGGCGGTGATCGTGTGCCGCCCTCCGGCGACCCGGTCTCTTGCGGCGGATGGCGAGTTCGGCCGAAGCCTCCCTCGCCCGCTCCGCCAACTTCAAAGCCTAATGCAACTTATAGGATAGTTTTCATCATGGAGTAGAAGAAATTTTATTAGGAAAAATTTTAAATCTGATATAATCAAATGACTTCGATTACTCACAAGTGACGCTAAATTATATTAGGAATAAGTTCCTTGGCGTTGCGGCACTATGTGCATGGAATTTCGTACGGTAACGAATCACCAAAGTAGTACTATATGTAACCTCAAATTATAGTAGAATAGTGTTTACTACAGTGTCAACTACATATTTATTTTCCCTTTGTGAAAATGTGTACTTTTGTGCCAAATAAAGTGTTTTTGCGGGGAATTTTATTGCACTGCTTTATTCAGAAAAAATCTGCAGCAGAAGCACACAGAATTCTCGTTGAGACAATGCTTTGTCGAATACAACGTGCAGAGACTGGTTTAGGCGCTTCAAAAGTAATGATTTTGACCTTGAAGACAAAGAGCGTTCTGGAGCACCGACAAAATTTGAAGACAGAATTGGAGGCATTGCTTGAAGAAGATCCATGTCAGACGTTAGTAGAGCTCGGGAAAACGTTACAAGTAGATGCGTCAACAGTTTCAAAACGTTTAAAAGCGTTAGGAATGATCCAAAAGCAAGGGCATTGGGTGCCGTATGAGTTGAAGCCGAGAGACGTAGAACGACGTTTTCTCATGTGTGAATTGTTGCTTCAACGGCAAAAGAGAAAAGGTTTTCTGCACCGTATCGTCACTGGGGATGAAAAGTGGATTCACTACGACAATCCAAAGCGAAAAAAATCGTGGGGCATGCCGGGTCACGCATCAACATCGTCGCCAAAACCAAATATCCATGGTTCTAAGCTTCTTCTCTGCATTTGGTGGGATCAGCAGGGCGTAATTTATTATGAGCTGCTTAAACCTAATGAAACTATCACGGGAGCTCGCTATCGACTTCAGTTGATGCGTTTGAGTCGCGCTCTGAAAGAAAAGCGGCCACTATACGAGCAGAGACACGACAAAGTGATTTTATTACATGATAATGCTCGGCCACATGTGGCAAAACCAGTCAAAACTTACCTGGAAACACTTCAATGGGAAGTTCTACCCCACCCGCCGTATTCACCGGACATAGCCCCCTCCGATTACCACTTGTTTCGGTCGATGGCGCACGGTTTAAGCGAGCAGCGCTTCCATTCTTTTGAAGAAGCCGAAAAATGGCTTGATTCCTGGATTACCTCGAAAGATGAGTCGTTTTTCCGACGGGGGATTCAATTGCTACCAGAGAGATGAGAGAAAGTGGTCTCTAATGATGGACAATACTTTGAGTAATGTAAGCATTATATTTTAAATTAATTTACGACGAACGGGAACTTATTCAAGGTCCTAATACAATTTAAATTTAAATGGTTAAGCCGAATTATTCACTTATCTTCCCATTTTAAAAAAGAAAGAAAACCACAATTTAAAAAAGAAAGTACAATTAATAGTTTATTAAACTACCATAAATATGATTTTAAACGGTAACATTGGTGACAATAAAAAAATAATATAATTTGTCAGGAATAGCTCAAACGGCGATGTATACAATAAAAACTAGATGTACTCGTATTTTGACAATAAATTTTGATTGTGAGTTTACAGTTTAAAAAAATGATATTGTGTATAGACGTGAGTGATGTGAATACATTTTAATAATGTCTACGAGTATGTACATTACATTACGTTACATAGATTACCTTTTTAAGAGTCTATTAAAAAAAATACATAAAATAATCATGGTAAGGAAGTGTCAAATATATTTTATGAATTAAATAATAATAATTATAATACGTTTCAATTACGAACAGAAGAAAAACATGCAATATAACTAATATAATTGCGTTTCTCATTTTCCTTAACATGTTTGTATTACTATTATTTATATCGATATTCTCTCAAATATGGTTTGTATGTTTCTACTTAATATGTTACATATAATAAGAAGCCAAAAAAAAATATTGTTCTAATTTATTGTTGATTTTCCATGCCAAAAAGATCAACAAGATAATATTCTTATTTTAATTAGAGATTAAGAAAAGTTTTTTTTTATTTTCCTAAGTAAATAAATATGCAAATGATTTTTTTTATTTACGACCATATTAACAAAATGTTAAAAAAGAAGTAGATTTTTTTTAACTACTACAAAAAAAAAAGCAGAAGAATTGAAGCAGGCGAAGCCGCGAGCGCGTCGCTAGTAATAATATATAAATTTATCATATTTAAATATGTGTACAATTAGATTTTGAAATAAAAATCAAAATATTTATAACCAATAACAATACAATTTTATATCACCCGTTGGCCCCACACTAGGCAAGCAAGCCTGTCTGTATCTTTCAGAATTTCAATTTGTTGTAATTGTTGTATTAGCATTATATAAAATTCCGAAAAAAATATTATCATTACTTTTTTTACCTTCATCTGCCTATGCGGGGGTACACATAGGTAGACAGGGGAATCTGGGAACCTAGTGCTAACACACTCCGTGCCCCATTAAGGCACTTCAATTTTCACCGTATTCTTGAGGCATTGCGTGTTGAGTGGTGGAACACATCGCCGCGCTTCGCCTCGTTACCTGCGTGAGAAAATGAAAATATTAAACAACCGTAGTCGTGCGCTTGTATTTCTACACCACGAAGGGCTCAATATTGAATAGATGAAAATAATACAATAGCAAATGACACTTAGCTCAGCTTCAATCTGAATTGATCAGAACTAATATAAATAAATAAAATAGCTTCACGCTGGTTCTGGGTGCCCATTCTGGTGGCAACGCGTGTTGAGTGGCGTAAATCAATGCCGCGCTTTGCCTAGACACCAGAGCGATAAATTTAAGGAAATATTTTATCTCCTCGAGTGGGGATCGAACCCACAACCAGTCGGTTTTACAGTCACACCTTGTGCCTTTAATTAATTTGAAATTAATATAATGTTGATTATTTGATATTTTCCAGCGCTTGTCTCATCGATCTCTGGACTGATGTATTACAACAAGGACTCAAGGTATACATATATTATACTTATTTATATTATTCTTTACTTCAAAGGAAGCTGTCTTTTTAATTTTACTATGTGATATGTATTATCAACATTAATTTATAATAATTACGCACTAAAAAAAATTGAGGCCAGTCGTGGCGCAGCGGCACGAGGTGCGACTGGTTGTGGGTTCGATCCCCACTCGAGGAGATGAAATATTTACTTAAATTTATATTTCCATTTCTTCGCTCTGGTGTCGAGGTTAAGCGCGGCGTTCAGTTCTGCCACTCAATACGCAATGGCTCCAGAATTCGGCAGAAAGTGGGGAACGGAGTATCTTAACACTACGTTCCCTCTGCCTATCCTGCAGTGTGCGGGATACATCCTTTACAATTTTTGTTCGTATTTTATTTGTCCAAGTTATAGCAGCGGTATATTTATTTATTTTGTAACACACTGCATGTTGCAGTTTTACGAGAAACTATATTGTGAAACTGTTTGTAGAAATAATTTTGTTTAATTTTTTCTATTGTAACAGGAACAACTGTACCCGGCGAATATGGCGGACTTATCGCATTCGTTATATGTTTCTGACAAAGGATTAACGTTGAAAGTGAACGGTTACAACCAGAATCTACATGTAAGTATAAACATTTTTAACACTTTTTTAAAAGTATTTTCAATATAAGTATAGATCCGTTTAAATAAAATAATTACTATTTGCAACAACAAAAACAACCGACTTCTTCAATTTCAACCGGATCTCGTAGGAACCTACGAGTTCCGGTTGAAATGTTTGAACCTAATAGGTCGAGATCCCATTGCTTAAATCTGTAGGGATCAGTTATTCTAATGAAACTTATATTTAAGAGTGATACATGATAGAAAAAAAAGTTACACTAGGGTTGCCTAAAAGAATCCTGCCACAATTACCTTTAATTAATATTTTTCGTAACTCGTTTTTGGAGAAAATTGCACTCATTTGTTTTTTATGTAAATCGCACATCATTTGAAAGGAAGTTGCCTGGTTTAAACAGGTCACTTAATGTTAATATTTGCACTCCTGTTTTTTTAATGAATTATATATCAAATTAAAGCGGCAAACATGTGTTTTAGTGATGAGAAAACAAATATTTTTTTCTCATCACTAAAACACATGGTTGCCTGGAAAATAACTGCCACAAGCAAAGGTTGCCATCATTTGAAATATTTTATTCCGATTCCTTGTCACTGAGAATAGACGATGAAATGCGCGGTTTGCCTTATGTTTTAAAGTAAAATATTATATAATGAAGGTCAATCTTAAAATTAATGTTTATTCTAGCTGTTCACCTATTAAATGATGATTTTAATCATATTAAGTACATACAAAACACTATTTAAACATAAAATCATCCTTATTTTTCAAGTGAAATAATGAATCCATGATATTAAGTCTTTGCTAAATCTATTTTCTAAATACTAATACTCATTTATCATTTTAAAACGACTATACTCGATTCATTATGGTATGAGACAAAATGTAAACAAAAAAATTCTGTTTCTCAAACTTTATTGTATTTTTTTATTTGTATTTAATTTATTATTTAACGTGGAGTTTTCTATATATATCATTATTGCTTGTTGTGCTTGAATGTTATATTAATAATGTAATATATAAAATATCTTTGTATAAAATAGGAATAGCAAAAAAATAAAATGAAAATGTACAAGTTTTACTAAAAGTTACGTAACTATAAGAATAATAAAACTTAATATATCTATTATTCAATTATTTATCAGAAATCGGAGGATTCTAAGAAACTGTCACCAACATTAATGACGAAACGGTCCACCATTATCTATTAAATTAACAATTTTGTTCATCTTTTGCTCTTCTTTTATCACATGGTCAATGCAGCATTGCCAAGCTTCTACTGTTGTATTTTTTATTGCATCACCTAGTAACAATTAAATTTCATGCAACTTAAAGCTTTTATTATTCATGTCAAAGTGCAAGCGTTGCTTGGTCCAGATTTACTCATGTGCTAAAGTACGAGTATATAAATATCAAAATAACAAAAACAATACAAAATATAACAAAAACAGAACAACCAGAAAATAATTTCAAACTTAACAAAACTTTTAAGTTTCTTACTTAAAAAAAACAACAATAATAAAAATAACAACTGATTCATGAAAATTCAATGAAAATAACTGAAAATGATGGATATAATCTGACGGATGAAAAAATGTTCTAATATTAATAATATTAGAACAATAATGTTCTAATATAAATATTAATTACGAGATATAATTTATTTTTATATAATAGTAAAATGTGTCTGAAGTTTGAGAAGAAGTTGACTTTTAGGTGTTTTTCATGTACATGACATATTTAAAAAATATTATTGAAAATAAAAAAAAAACCGGGTGCATAGCAACATTTTTAAATTTTAAGTTAAAATATTCCTGGCTTTAAATATGAAAACAATCTTTATTTTTTATTATTATTCTTTTTACTTACTACTTTTCGTTTTCGTTTCTTTTATAATAACTTAATTACTTCTTTTTATTTACTATATATACAGTGTACAATTTTATAAAATTTGAAAATATAAATATTTAAATTATATTACGAAAATAATTGTATATTTTAGGATAGAAAAAAAATATAAATTTTATAAAAAAAATTCTCCCCGCTTTACTGGTATTCTATTTCAATTATAAGATAATATTATAATAAATTTTATGGCTATTTACAGAGTGATTAGCGAATTAATACTTAAAATATATATTTTTTAATTAATATAATAACTCCATCAAACCAGTCATGTAAAAGAACCTTTTTTTTACCTTTTATCTCATGCCTTAGTGAATCGAGTATAAATTATCTAATTAAATAAATGTTTACAAATATCGACCTATTATAAGGTATTAAATACATCATGTATCGTTAATATAATAAAGGGTGACAATTATTGCGCATATAACTATAACTATAACTAACTTCACGCTTTATTCCTAGCGGGGTAGTCAGAGAGAACGGAGCGCCAAACGCTATGGTCTCTACATACCTCTTTCGCCTCGCCCACTGTCATCAACCTCTTCATACATGCCCTCCGGGGGGTCCTCAAGCTTTTTACGTGACCTTCCTCCAGTACCTTTGATACTGTGTTTTCGAAGGTCAACCGAGGTCTCCCACTACCTCTCTTACCGCTCACTTTTCCATCATAAATCTTTTTTGCCATTCTTTCATCACTCATTCGTTCAACGTGCCCAAATCAACTGAGCACGTTCTTCTTCATTCTCACCGTGACATCCTCACTAATACCTGCCATTCTGTGTACATCTTTATTGTGGATTCAATCAGCTAAGCCGACTCCGCATATCCTACGAAGATATCGCATCTCCACAGCATTCATCTTTCTTTCATTCTTCTTCTGTAATACCCACGTTTCGCTGCCGTATAACAGAGTCGGTACCAAAACTGCATTGTGTACGGCCAAACGCGCAGCTGTGCTGACGTTTCGCCGTCTCATCAATGCAGCTAAGGCTCCGTTAACCTTGTTACCGGCAGCAATACGCATTTCCACATTCATCTCGTATCTTCCATCTTTACTGAACATACTTCCCAAGTATACCACTTCATTCATTTGTTCTAATATCTTACCATGTACACTGATCTTGCATTACGTCCTTTCTCCTTCTTTCAAAAATCAGAACCTTTGTCTTATTCGCATTGAGGCTTAGACCATTATATTCGTGGTGACCAATGTCTGCAACTCGCATTCTGATGATGCAATAAGCACTGCATCATCTGTGTACAGCAGGCAATTCACATTCAGGTCACCTACTTTCACTCCCATATCAATTTATTTCACTCCTTGGAGACAGCTATCCAAATACAAATTGAACAACCAAGCTGACATTTTTTTCTTTATCGTGAGGCCGATATCCGTAACAGGATTTCTGTTACGGATACCCTGTTCTGTTACGGATACGGGGGACTCAAGCAGATTATGTGCGACTCGTGGACTGGCAGATATAGGCCGTCCAAATACCCACTAAAACCTCACGATGCTCCTCGTCGACCGCCACTGGCCGCGAGATACGGGGACAATAGTCTGCCGCGAAACGCGGCGGCGGGAGCCTGCAAAGGCACGTCGTGGAGTCAAGGGTGTGTGGGCACCCTCGACGGCCTGCTCAGAGTAGCGCGCGGGTGCAACCTGCACGCGACTACTCGGGCCAGGTTAGTAGGCGGCCAGCTTCCCCAAGCTGACCGCCCTGTGGCTCATTAGGGCGGAAGGCGGCGATCATGTGCCGCCCTCCGGCGACCCGGTCTCTTACGGCGAATGGCGAGTTCGGCAATAGCCTCCCTCACCCGTTCCGCAGACTCCTTCTCGAGCACCACTGCCTCGCAGAAGGAGGAGACCGCATCCCACGACGTCTCGCTGCCGGCCATGGCCTTGACCACGGCCGACAGGGAGAGGTCGTCCCCTATGACGCGCAGAGCGCGACGTTGAGACGACGCCCAGGCTGTGCACACCTCCAACGTGTGCTGGGCCGTCTCATCGAGGCAGTCGTCGCAGTGGTGGCAGCGAGCGTCGGGCTCCCTCCCGGCGATCCGACACAGGTAACCCCCGAAGCAACCATGCCCCGTGAGTACCTGTGTCGTGCGGAAGGTTAGGACGCCGTGACGCCGCGCTAACCACTGACGGAACACTGGACGAATAGCCTCGATCGTCAACCGGCCGGCAGTTGGTGTCGCCAGCCGGGATTCCCGCATTTTTATTGCGGCTTCCCGCTCCTCCTCGGCGTGCGCTGGGCTTGCCGTTCCCCAGACGCGAGGCCCCGACAACGGCAATAGACCAACGCCAGAGACATCGCGTCCAGGTCCCACGGCACGACTCCGGCCAGCACGCATGCCGCCTCACTGGAGATGGTCCGATACTCCCGTATCGCCCGGATGGCCATCACCCTCTGCGCACGTCGCAGCAGAGTGATGTTGTGCCGATCCAGGGCGTCCGCCCATAAGGAGCACGATAGAGGGCCATCGACCTGACCACTCCGGTGTACAGCCGACGGCTCGAGGCGCTCGGCCCGCCCACATTGGGCAAAAGGCACGCTAATGCCGCCGCCGTCTTCAACAGTTTCGAGGCCAAAGATGTAAAGTGGCCCCGAAAACTCCACCGACCGACCAGAACAAGTCCGAGGTATTTCATGCTCCTCGTGACGTCGATTTTGACGCCACCGATGGTAATGTGGGCCCCAGATGGTGAGCCCTTTCGAGGGACATGAAAATATAAAGCGTCGGACTTGTTTAAGGCGACTTCCAGACCGAGCCGCCTGATGCGGCCTACGACTTCGGCCACTCCCGCCGTCGCCAAGGCCGCCGCCTTCCGATAGGTCGTCTGCTATGCCAAGACCAGCGTATCGACGGTGTAACAGAGGACCTTGATGACACACCAAACTCCTCCCAACCGCCTCCAGGAGTGAGAAAGTTCACAGACCTCCCGGACAGGTAAGCCCCGATGACGCGGCGCAAGTATGGAGGCACGCGATGGTATATAAGTGCCTCCTTAATGCAGGGCCAGGGCAGGGAGTTGAAAGCGTTGGCGATGTCTAAAGACACCGCCAAGACTCCTTCGCCCCATCCTGCGCGTAGGACTTCATCTCCAATATGGCATCCACAGTCGAACGGCCACTTCGGAAGACATACTGTTGGTCCGAGAGGTCCGGACCTGTCCTCTCCAAATGGTGTTGCCTCCTCGCTACAACGAAGAGCTTGGCGATCTCGCTCAAGAGCACTATGGGCCTGTAGGCGGAGGCAGAATCCGCCGGGCGACCCTCCTTCTTTATGAGGACTAACCTGCCTGTCTTCCACCGCTGTGGAATTATGGCTTGAGCCAGACAGGCAGTGAAAAGTCCTCGCACTCTGGGCCCCAGGGTGTTCAGGGTCAGAGTTAGCGCCCGGCCGGGGATGCCATCCAGGCCAGGGGCGGTGCTCTTGTGCCAAGATCGGCGTATAGCCTCTTCGAGCTCCTCCTTCTCCACAGGTGGTGCGACACTGTCTTCCTCCTCCTCCTCACGAGCTGCAGGGCGGGCCATACTGGGTGGTGTAAAGTTGGCCCGCTGCGGGAATAGTGATGACAGAACCCCTCGGAGGACTTCCGGTTGGAGTGTCTGCGTCAGAGGTGGTGCCCAAGCCCAACCCTGAACACGCCGCGCTAGGGCCAGGCTCGCGAACGAGACGTCCACGACGGATCCGCCCAGCTTTCGCACACACGTGTTTTTCGTCCCCCGGTTGAGGAAAGACAAACCGGTGGCAATTACCCACTCAGACAGCGTTACACCACGCACACTCGTCGTTGCGGAGCCCCACACGCTGGACTTCGCGTTGAGATCGCTCGCGATCAACATCTCCGCCGGACGAAATCGTTCTACCATTTCCCCCAATCGAATGAGAAACTCCTCGAACTCCGCGAGAATTCGATTGGGGGAAAAGTAGACCCCGACGACAACGACGTCGCCGACAAGAGCCGCGACGCATCCCGCACCTTTCTCTATACCTACCAGCTTGACCGCTTGCTTGACCTGGGACAGCACATCTTTCATGTCTTGCGCAGTCTATCTGTGAACCTTTGCCTTTATATAAAGGCACGATGACCCCACCTCGCCAATCGTCTGGGAACCCCCCTGATTTCCAGCATAAATTCCATAAAAACCAGAACAAGTCCAAGACGCGTGGCCCACCATATTTGATAATCTCGGCACTAACTCCATCTGCTCCCGCTGACCTACCACGTTTCAAACTTCATATTGCACTCTCAACTTCTTTTACACTGATTTTGCCATCAGCTACATCAACTCAGCGTTTCGCTGCTACTTGAGACTGAGGTGTCATCACATTCATCTCCTTGTAAAATTCCGCCCATCGCTGCAAAATGTGTGGTTATTCTGTTAGGATTTCACCGTCCTTCGAAAGCACCCCTTTCATTCTACAGGTTAGCGAGCAACCTCGAGAAACACTAACTGCTCGCCAGAAAAGCTTCGTGTTTTCCCTGAAGTTCTTCGTTAACCTCTCATCTCTTTCATTCATTGCGTATATTTTTTTTTATTAATTAAGAAAATATGGAAAA
>JAAIXJ010000766.1:4522-53256 GCA_013403705.1 Heliconius hermathena | reverse complement strand
GTTCCGTTCTCTCTGACTTTCCCACTAGTATTACAGCGTGAAGCTAAATAAGTAAGTATTTAATTTCAATTCTGTTGTAAAGAATCATTGTTGGTACCACAGCATCATTTTTCTCCAGTTGCTTATCATTATTCTACACTAATCGTCATTGTCCGATTTAACACATTTTTTAAAAATTCCATTTATAAAATAAATAGGGGTTGTTCATAGATGCCACTTCAATAAACGTGCATTATAATGTCCAAGCTTACATCTCACATCAAAATTACGGCTTTACACGCTGGTTTTAAAAAAGACATAATTTTTGGTTAAAAATAACAATTTTAGGAGAACAGCCCTATTGTTTCCGATAAAAAAAAATCATCGTCCATTGGTCACGCATATTTAAGTCTTACGTGATATCTTCATGAATGCCATTGTCAGAAATGGACCAAATTAAAATAGAACACAGAACGCCCTAGATTTCATATAAAATGAATCGTCAAAATCGGTTCACCTAGTTAAAAGTTGTGTGACAAACAAAAAAAAGTACAGTCGAATAGATAACCTTTTCTTACAGAAGTGGATTAAAAAAACTCACAACGTTTTTATTATTATAATCATAATGCTAGAGGCCAATCGTGACGCAGGTGTACAAAGTGGGACTACAGTCGCAACTGATTGTGGGTCGTTGAAGTGTGGCGTTGAGTTCCGCCACTCAACAGGCAGTGCCGCCAAAATTTTGCGGAATGTGGGGAACGGAGTGTATTAACACTAGGTTCTCTCTGCCTACCCTGCTGTGTGAGGGATACATTGTGAAGCTAATCAGCTTGATTTGTATCATAATGCTGAAAATGTATAAATATAAAATTTTGCTTTTCTCAATTGTCCTATTATCCTATCAGATCCCCTCGAATGTCTCGATTATACGATATGGCAGTGGGTTCGATCCTCACATCATTAAGCCATCGGATCCCCTCGAATGTCCCCACACTAGTATATGATCGTGGGTTCAATCCTTACATAATCCCTCATTTACCCCCCAGCTACTGGTAGAGCTGGTGTCGCGCGAGATGCGCGCGAACCGCCTCACGCCGGAACTGTTCGAGTCGGTGCGCGAGGATCGCGCGCGCACCTACTACAACTACCTCCTCGACCTGCCGAATCTGGATAAGTATGTTTGTTTTTAGGGTTCTGTACCTTATTATTAAATATGTAACGTAAATAAAACACTAAATTCATAATAAGTATTGTATACATATAGGGTAGGTGGCAAAAAGTAAACACGTTTTTTAAGTTGCTCTTAAATAAATTTATCTTAAAAATAGTTTATGCGAAGTATAAGTGAAAGTATATACAAGTAAGTTATATATTAATAGTCACCAACCTGTCAGCAGTTACTCGTGCAATAATATCTACACTAAAACCTATATACTGTTCTGCAAAATTGGTAGTGCCTTTTAGCTCAACTGAATCATTATGGACGCTATTAAACAGTCTTTACAGGAATTGTCACAGCACTTTCAATCACAAATGGCTGAATTTCAACAAAATTTAAGTTCTGCTATCCCTGCGGCAAGTCTCACATCACATATTCCAGCTCAGCTCACTGCATTCCGGTCTTTTGTGTTGAGTGCACTGGAGGGTTTACAATTGCAAGTGAATATTTTGTCAAAACAGTATGTTGATGCATGGTGCGCCGGAGGACAGAAATTTGAGTGATTCTGCCGCTGTAGTGAAAGTCCTATCCAATCATCTCAAAATGCCTGATCTGGAGCTCCGTGATATTAGCCGATGTCAGCGTCTGGGTACTGTGGCAGCCGATAAGCCAAGACCCATACTTGTGAAATTTCGAGAGTTATCTTTCCGAAATCAAAAATTTGGCTTCCTTTGATGTAAAAAACGTTCATGCGATCTTAGTCTCTGAAACGTTCCTTAAACCATGCTTGCCGACAACATCCTACACACTACCTGGCTTCCACTTAATCCGCAACGATCGAACAGGAAAAGGTGGTTGTGGAGTAGCCATTTATCTACGTAGCCAAATACCTTTTTCTATTCTTGACAAATCCCCTACACTGTACTCAAATACTTCTGAACATATTTTTATTGAAGTAATTTTCGGTACTATAAAGCTTTTATTAGGAGTAATCTACAGCCCATCGCTTCACATAAATTATTTTGATAACTTCGAAAATTTGCTAGACAAATATGTACCGAATGTCGACCACACAATTATTATGGGTGATTGTAATACCTGCATAATTAAAAATGACTGGCGTACTAAACGACTTAATAATATAGTTAATAGTGCAAACCTCAACCTCCTTCCTACCAGTGTTACCCATTTTTTCCCAAATACCATTCCTTCATAACTGGACTTAATGATCGTGTCTTCCCATGAACGAGTCGTCACTTTCGGCCAATTGTGTGCTGAAGCTTTTTCTTATCATGAGCTCGTATACTTAACCTATAAAATTCGCACACCAAAAATCAAGCCCACGGTTATCATGCATAGAAGCTTCAAAAATTTTAATAACGAGTTTCATGAAAAGCTAAACGAAAAAACAAATCGCGATGAAATTAACAAGCACTTTTCAAATGTCAATTTACTAAATCAAGAAATTAAAACCAACACTATTAAGTCGATTCCCGATATCCCCTGTCCTTCTCCTTTTTATTTCTCTTCTGTTTCTACTGATGATGTGAAGAAGCATGTGTTGGCCATTAAATCCGATGCTACTGGTAGTGATCGAGTCAGTCGGTAAATGATTCTCTTAACTCTCAATCCTGTACTTCCTGTCCTATGCCACATCTTTAACCTTTCTCTTTGCTCAAACTCTTTTCCCGATACCTGGCGCCAAGCAATAGTAATTCCTATTCCCTCTTGGGAATAGGAATTACTATTGCTACGACTACCTAATCCTTTATCCCTTTCTGACTATCGCCCTATCTCTATTCTCCCATTTTTATCAAAAGTGTTAGAGCGTATAGTCCATCAACAACTATCATCCTTTTTAGCTATAAATAAAATCCTATCCCCCTTCCAATCTGGATTTCGTCCAGAGCTCAGCACGGTTACGGCATTAAATAAAGTAAATGACGACATTAAATTGGGTATCGATAATCAACAAATTACTATTCTTGCACAACTGGACTTTTTGAATGCTTTTAACTCTGTGGATTTTGATATCCTCTTAGCAATCCTTAAGTCTATTTATACATGTTCTGAGGCTATTGAATGGTTTTACTCCTATCTACATGAACGAGAGCAAATTATTCGTATTAATGATCAACGATCATCCGAATGTCGTCTTGGTGCTGGTGTTCCGCAGGGTGGCGTCCTTTCTCCTCTCCTTTTTTTCATTTTCATTATCTCCGTTACTAAACTCCTATCCCTTTCCTTCCATTTATACGCCGATGACTTACAGATTTATGTGACCACGGACGTGAATGACATTGCGAAAGCTATTAATCTAGTAAATTCCAATCTACATAAAATCAGTTCCTGGAGCAAGTCATTTGGGCTCACAATAAATCCTAAAAAGTCACAGGTGTGTTTCCTCGGCAGTCGTCAACAATTANTATATATAAATAAAGTTTATTCACATCGCTTTGCCCCACATTATACCCTCACGTTTAGATATATCCTTTCTTCAAATTGGTTGCCTGAGATGCACTTTTAGTGATAAGGCCGCCTTTGTGCATATTATATCCTAAAAAATTTATGTAATCAATCCTATTAACGTGTGCAATAAATACTTTTTATCTTATCTTATTGTATCAGCTAAGTAGCCTTACATGGATCAATTATTCCAGCTTACCCACTTGAATTCACTTTATTACTTAACGAAGCAAAGTATTTTCTAAAATAACAATCGTTGACAATTCATTAATTTATACCACTTATCAGCTAAGTAGCCTAACATGGATCAATTATTCCAGCTTACCCACTTGAATTCACTTTATTACTTAACGAAGCAAAATATTTTCTAAAATAACAATCGTTGACAATTCATTAATTTATACCACTTTATATATTGTGTTATAATAAGAAAATGCAACCCTTAAAGATATCCGTTTTTTGTATATCTGGCTGTTTGGCCTTTTTGTCTGTAAAGACCAATTTTTGTCAAGATCACCTCGATATATTTTCTTCGAGTCAACGCAATCTAAAGAAACGATAGTTTATGCTATTTTGTGTGAAATTCTCCCCGGCATAAAAAATAAATTTTATAAATTATTTTAGACCTAGAACTGTAAAATTTCGCAAGAAGTGACAAGCTTCAAAAAATCCATAAACTGTGCACACGCAACTTAGATTTCTCAACTTTCATAAATTATATTGTCTGTTAACCTACAATCGTAAACTTAATATTTTTTTTTTTGTAGAAAACCAAACAAATACCAAAGCGAATACAATTTAAACTATTTACTGAATTGAATGCTTGTTACAGAGATGTCCAGACGGATGTACTTCAGGAGCCCTATATATCTGCGAGGGACACAGCCACCGTCATACAAAATATTACGTATTCCGAATTGAAAGAATACACTCACAAGTTGTTAGGGAAAATGTATTTGCAGGTGAGAATAGCATGACTTTGAATTAAAAATATATATAATTATTATTTTTTGTTTAGAGGCCGTTATGGTACAAGGAGGAGTAAATTTTTATTTATTATTTAATATTTTCATTTCTTCGCTCTGGCACCAGCCTAACGTTGATTTTCAACACTATGTGAGGGATACAGCGTGAAACTGAGTTTATTTTTAGCTTCACGCCGTATCCCGCGTGTAATATGGTAGGCAGAGAGTGTTAAGATATTATTGAATATTGTATTAAGACACTCCAATCATGACTCAATTTTCGGTATATTGCATGTCCTGCTGGGACCAGAACTAGGAAATGAAATTAGTTTACACCCACGAGTGGGAATCGAACTCATAACGTTTACAGTCGAACTCTGTCCCGCTGCGCCTCTAAAACCTCTACATTAGTATTCACTAAAATGTAAAACAAATATTTCTTTATTTAATCGTTATAAAAAATTAGAAATAATGTAATTTTTCTTCATTTTTAGTGTTCCATACTTTTAAGGAAAAAAGGGATCCTATAAAATCACTCTACTGTCCATCTGTTTGTCTGTCTGTATGTCTGTCCCATAATTTCCTGACAAAAACTCATTTCTACATTTACTTAAAAAAAAGATGTGGCCATTTATATATATTAGCAACTTGGTACTTCTGGTTGACCTATAATAGAATTATGAAATTTGGCAGTACTAGTTCAGAAAAAAAATCTGAAAACTACGAGTATACATTTGTGGTTAAATACTAAAAAAAACAATAGTCTTAAAAGGGGAGAGCTTGAGTCGCGCCTGTCCGATTATTTTTTATTACTATAGATAAGCAAAATGGTGCTATTTATATCAATAAATATTACTTCATTTATTATTTAAAAGTAAAAAATACTTTTAAGGTACTTGTACAAGGCAACCTCGCCTGGAATGAAGCTATCACGATATCTGAAAATGTTCATAAAAATATAAATTGGAAGCCACTGTCTAAAAAGGAAATGCCTAAGGTAAATAATAATTTATTTTATATTTTTGCTGTAAAACAAATAAAAATTGCTTGAAGCTTTCCCAATAGCCGGTTAGGCTAACGGAACCTAGTGTTGAGTCACTCCGTTGTGTATAATTAAAATATAATATTTCCCCCGAGTGGGGATCGAATCCACAATCGTTGCGTCTACCGTCTGACACTGGCTCATTGCGTTACGATTACCTTGCTCTTCTTGCACAGCATTTTAATTAAAGCTAGCTAAATCACTGCGAAACTTTATTTAAGATGGCAAAAAAATATTTTAATATAAATATTTATTTGTGCTGTAATGTTTTCTCTTCTTGAAAAAAATCCATTATGAAATTAGACAAATGAGAAGTAAATAACCCTACAGAATTTCTTATAAAACTCGACAAAATATGAATCAACGCTTATCTCTTTCAATAACTTTGACAGCTGAATTTGGAACACAGAACGTGTTCCAAGGGAATGTAGACCTGGAAATTTTATATTAGTTTCAGCTTTATACCTTATAAATTATTTTCATATAATGATTTTGGTCAAACGGTCTGTGCATATACAGTGTTTTTGCCTTCGCCACTTTAAATGAAACTACAGTTTTACCTACTCTATAAAAGCCTAATAAAATTAAAACAAAAGAGATTTTGCCAAAAATGAAAATGTGAATGTGATTGTTTCAGACAAAATAATTAATTAAATTACTGTTGTATTTAAAATAAAACGTCATTTATCAAGAACGACGCATACAGACACAATCCTATCAAAGCAATAGTATTTTTGTATTAGCATGTGTTTACGTTATTGGTATCTCTTCGTAACTGCGTCACATGTAACACAGTATGGATAAACATCGTGAAATGAAAAAGAATCCTGCGTCTGTTGAGGCATCTTGATTATTTTCTTTAGGTATCAGTTTGAAATATTTTTCCCTATATGCTGTTCCCGTAAAAGGAGCTGACGCTTCCAACACATAAATAGATGGACTTAATCTTAAATGGTTTTTTTTCTTTACTAGGTTCCATACATGTTATTATATTTTTTTCTAAAATTATTATTTTATCTAAACAGATAAGTGTACATAAGTTGCCATTAGGAGAGAAACGTGTTCGAATTGAGAGTCTTAACCCGTCGTCTACTAACAGCAGAGTGACAACATACTACCAGGGTGAAGTAGCCAATTCTAAAGATACGGCGACTTTGGAGATTATTATGGTATGTATTTAGATATATTTTTATATTAATTAGATTTATTTTATTAATAATATGTTGCATTTTATATATATTAATGTTATAAAAGTGAAGAATTTGTTTGGTTAAACGTGCTAATCTAGAAACTAGGTATCCACTGGTTGAAATTTAATAAATCTCTGTGTGTTGGATAATCTATGTTTTGACTAAGGCTGTAAGCCATATGACATCAAGCTAATCGTTTCAATGGGTCACATACGCCCAGTATTAATAACCTATCTCCAACCTCAATCTTAGATTGTTTCATACATCTATGCAATCTCTAGATTGGATAGATATATGAAACAATCTAAGATTGACGTTGGAGATAGGTTATTAATATTGGGCGATAGACTGACTCTGCGGTAAGATACGACGAATATTTTGCTGTGTCTTGTTTCTTACACTCTTAATTATTTCAGTTTGACTAAATACTAAATAGTTCCAAATATTATTTATTTGCCAATATTATATTTGTTTAAATAGATTTTCAAAAACTAATAATGGTACATAGTACGTGATGAGATTGAGTCATAGATAATCAATTAATTCATAAAAGGATAATAAATAAAACCACAGAAAAGTTAAAGTCTAAAAAGAATATTATTAAAAAAAGTATTTTATTAAATTACCAAACTTGAATATAATATATATGCCAATTTCGTCATTATAAAGCTATGACATTACACATCCATACGTCATCGTACATCCACACGTGATCACACATGCACAAAAAAAGTCCACATATTCACACATACGGTAACATCCACATATCATATTACACATTCACACATTCGAACCAGAGCGCACATTCACATGTGAGGTCACATATCCATATATAAGACCAAACATTTAAGGTCAACGCTAAGTTATGAATCCACACATGTGATCACACATCTGTACATGAGAACATACATTCACACATAAGATCACAAAGTAAACAATGAGATCTAATTTTTATTATCTTTATAGTTTTTTTTATATATGAGAAAAAGTTTTGAAGTATTTTCGAGGACTCATTTATATAATAAAAATTAAAAGATAGAATTTCTTCACTTATTACTGAAGTTTTGCTCTATTTACGAATGTAGATGCTTATGGAGGAACCGGTGTTCGACACTCTCCGTACTAAAGAACAGCTCGGCTACAGCGTGTTCAATAGAATCAGATACAATTTTGGTGTTCTGGGCTTTTCTGTTACTGTCAACACAGAAGTGGATAAGTTTAGGTACGTCCTTGTCAGCACATAGATAATTGACTTAGTCGTGGTCGCACTGAAGTTAGCTGTAGATGGGTGCGCAGATTTGATTTAAAGATTTTCGTACTGTAATTTAGGGTTCCGTACATTTTGAGGAAAAAAAGAAACCCTAATAAGATGACTTTGTTGTCCGCCCGTCTGACTGTCTGTCTTTCAAGGGTCTTTATCTCAAATCTACGGCCCCATGATTTCTTGAACATTTACTTAATAAAAGATATGACCGTTTATATCGTAAAAAACGCGTGCAAAAAACCGATTGGCGCTTGTTTTGTTCTCACATCTCGTCGACTATATATACAATTAAAATAACATTATATACAATTTCCATACAGCGTTTCATATGTAGATCAACGTATAGAGGCGTTCCTAAAGAAGTTCGCTCGAGACACGCGTGAGGGCGGAGAGAAGGCGCTCGCTCCAGTGAGGCGCGCCCTCGAGCAACAGAAATATACTTCTGATAAAGAACTAAATGATGAGGTAACTGTCTTGTCAATGTGAATTTTGTTGTTATTATATATATTTTTTAATCACCTTCACGCTGTATCCCGCACAGAGCAACCCTGCTAGGCAGAGGGAACCTAGTGTTAAGACACTCCCGTTCCCCACTTTCTGTCGAATTCTGGAGGCATTGCGTGTTCAGTGGAAGAATTCAACGCCGCGCTTTGTCTTGACACTAGAGCGAAGAAATGGAAATATAAATTTAAGTAAATATTTCATTTCCTCGTGTGGGGATGGAACCCATAACCAGTCGGTTTTACAGTCACACTTTGGGTAGGCAGAGAAAACCTAGTGTTGAGAGGACTCCGTTCTCCTTCCCATTCTGTCAAATTCTGGAAGCATTGAGTGTTGCGTGGTGGAAATCAACGCCGCGCTTTGCCTCGAAAATATTAAATATTTCGTTTGCCATTTGAGGCCACAATTTGTGCCCTTGCGCTTCAAATGGCCTCAAGACCAATTTATAATTGATATAATTATTTCGCTTTGTTTCTTTTTATTAATAAAATTATCTGGTCATTGAAAATTTTGTCTGTTTTATATGATGTCATTATTTATCAGCTTATAACAAAATATATAAAAATTTGAGATCTTTACTTCAAACTAATTATTACTTTATTTGATTATCTGATTTGATGATCGGATAACTCATATATATATATATATATATATATATATATATATATATAAGATTACTTTTTAATGTTGGGATTTAGCAATGCATAACACAATGTGATTCGTCTAAAAAAGAGATTTATTTATAAGATTAATAATAATATTTAAATATAAAAAAAACCCAATAANCTCAACCTTATTGAATAAAGAATATATTGATTTTTCGTTTTTTTCTTTTGTTTGGCAAGCCAATGTAACTAAAGACATGACACATAAGTTTTGTTATAACAGATAAAAAAATTAAACTATTATTTTTGGAAGGATAAATAAATTATAAATTTATTTATCCTTCATAATAAATTATAAATTTATTTATCCTTCCAATTATAAATTTATTTATGATATGTAATTTATTTGAATAAAATATAAATTGTCATAAAATTTACAGTTTGAAAGATATTGGAGTGAGATCGTATTTCAACAGTACCAGTTCGATAGGCTCTTTACTGAGGTAATTACATTATTTTGATCTGTAAAATATATATAATTATACATAACAACTGCTACCACTTTCTGTCTGTTTAACTAATAGTAATAGATATCGCATTTTATTTTTAACCTCTGAAGCAAACAAATGGGTATCATAAGTTTGACGTGTCTATGTGTTTATTTTTATTTCTGTCTGTAACTCCCAAACGGATGATACGATTTTGATATATTTTTTTTGTTTCCTAATCGTGATTCACTATGACACACACGTGACTATGAATAGTCGTTTGAAGTTTAGTGCCGGAGTTTTCTTATTTTTTTAATTTATAATACTGCACGTTACAATGGCTATATTTTGTATTTATTAAAAATATTATTTACTTTTGTCGAAGATTTTTTTTTATTGTGCTTATATTATTATAGGCTGAGGCGGTACATCAAGTGAAAATTGCAGACATCAACAGTTGGATCGAAAATCACTTCTCCTCTGGTAACAAGAAGTTGTTTAGGAAACTTTCTGTTCAGGTAGTAATTAAACTCCTTTTTTTATTATTAATTAATAGTGCTAATTATAAATCTGTGACGATGCCAATGAGACGAGACTTAGTATTAAACATATTTATTATATATTAAATTTGGTATATACAGAGTGTTTGTGTTTGTGTCAGCACCACTTTAAATGAAACCAGTTTTAACTACTCTGTAAAAGCCTAACACAATTAACTTTTTTTCCAAAAAATGAAAAAATGATTTTTTCAAACCAAATAAATATAATAATAAAATTATCGTTGTGAAATTAAACGTAATTTGTCAAAAAAGACGAACTTAGACATAAATTTATCAAATTTAAACCGCCGCATACGCCTTATTCCGAAATCGAGTCGTAGGTAGTGGCGGCAAAGTTCAAAGTTGTTTAACCTTTAGTACTGTGTGTTTACGTTATTGATATCTTATAAGTTCTTTGATTTTCACGATTATTATACTTTTTAAATTAAACTATTTTAACCGGATTAATCGCGTATATTTAAGATTATACATTTTGGAAACCCGACGTTTCAAACACTTTGCAGTAGTCCGTGGTCCATTAGGAATCGTACCCACACCCCATTTACAAACAGGCACTGTGCCTCGATGGTCTCTAGAAATATTTAAATTTTTCTATTATTTTTTTAATTCAGATTGTCGGTAACAAGCCCAAAAATGGAAAGAAAACAGGAAAAGAAACAGAACCAAAGAGCTTGAAACTTCATTACTTAAACGCAACCGATTCCGGAGATCCAAAAGAAGACAAAAAAAACTTTATCATGGATATCGATGAATTCAAAAAGAATTTACCTATTATTAAAGTTCCTGAAGTTGAATTGCCTGATTGCTAATCATGGGCGTAGAAATGGTAGGGAGAGGGGCCGGATGATCAGTGCCCACCCCAGAATTGTCTGGTGCCCATCCAGAAATTTTATTTACAAAAAAATTGCCCCCAAAAAATTAAAAAAATATATGTTCACGAACATATCTGTTCAAAGCTAAAGTCCAGGCCCCACTCTCAGAAAAATCTCTAGATACGCTAACGGTGCTAATTGAATATATAATGCATTTAAATATTAAAATATTAGCTTGAAAAAGGTAAAAAAATATGTACGCTTCGTAAATGCTATTTGTGCTAGTGATGTAACGAATATCTTGTGAAAGGTGAATATAAAAAAATAAACAGTATGAATATATTATAATAGATCAAAAATAATATAAAAATCCATTTCTGTCATAAGAAATATGATTTGAATATCGAAAAATATATGTTACTGACAATTGTAATCATATTATTGGATTTCCATTTACTTTATTACTTTTACTAAATAACAATCAATCTCATTTGAGCTTAAAAAAACTGTTGCGTGAACAAAATTAAAATTAAAAAAAAAAACTATATTTGCCTTTGCGAATTTTCAATTTAAATTCGTTACATCACTTTTTTATACAACTGTTATTGCAAGTGTTATTATAATATTTCAAATTTATTTTGTTGAAGTATTTAATTGAATATATTATAATTTTTTTATTTTTGCACACATAAAATATTTCTAATATTGCTCATTTTTGTATTAATATTGTTATTTTCGAAAATGTATTAGAATTATTTTTGAGGCTCGTGACTTATGATGTTGATATACATATGTATATATTAGAAATTAATTAATAAAGATTATATGTATATAATAGTATAGTTGAAACAATTTGACTACTATTGAATTATCTTTAGACTTTTTTGGACGGTTCTATTATGTCTTAAAAGAGGTTTAAAATAATATTATTTTAATATTGTTATTATATGTATAATAAATAAACAATTATAGGTTTTGTGACTCAAAATATTGAATATTTATCTAAAAATACAAAAGTAAATTATGTATACGCAATTAACTTGTGTTCCATAGTAATGGACGGAATTTTATTAATACATATAGTATTATTTTATTAATGACTTAAAATTTTACTTTTATACGATACACAATATGAAATCAGTAATTATTTTAAATATTTTATGTACCATACACCAGTAACGTACTGGTATATATTTTCATAAATGTTATTTTGTTTGATCACTTTATTATTTGAAAAAGAAATAAAAATGTTTTTCCTATTGCAATTGATTTTTTTTAATTTATCGTTCAAATCACACTATATACATGTCAAAGAGAGAAAGAAAGAAACTGTAATAAAATCACAGTTTGATAAAATTAGTATACTATTTGAATGCGACCGTCGCGGTCTCTCAGAGCCGTCCCCTGCCTGCGCAAGTATCGCTTTACCAAATATTCTCTATTGTTCGATAGCATCTGGAATAAAGTCACAATTTATTCCACATATAGTAGGGTAGGGAAAGAAAACCTAGTAGGTATTTTGATTTACATTTTCCGACCAAATTTGAAATATGTCTTACCAGCGTAGGGAAATAAAATAAATTCAAATATATGTTATGTTTGAAATATTTTCATTTCCATCCGCGTGAGATTGACACAATTGTCGCTTTACAACATTTCGGTCTCTATTAATCGAGTTTAATAGTTGAACTTATGACACAATTTGTTAAAGTTTAAAACACTGTTAATTTACTTTTAATATGGTACCTATATATTTAACTAAAATTGAGTTACAGTTGTAGGTTCAAATACGCACAAAAATACTTCACAAATAAAATAATGACAGATATTGTTACAGTAACAACTTAATAAATAATTTTCGTCCGTGTATCCATCACCGCCATCTCCAATATAATTCTGTGTAAGCATTTTGTATGTAGCTTCCGAGTCGAGGGGCTCGTAACGCGGCACAGCGCATCGTATGCAACGTATGGAGACGGACACCACGCGAGACCCTATAGGCGCTGATGCGTTGTATATGTTACGCATTCCTGTAAATTGATGGATACAGGTTCAATAAATGCTAAGTTAATTAAAACTTACAGATCCATGTGTGTGTGGTGTGGCGGACTGTGGCACTTAACACCGCGTCTTTTTGCCAAAACATGGAAGTATTCCTCCGATTGGGAATCGAACCCACGACCGTCGCAAATGTAGTCACAAGATGTGCCACTGCGCTACGCTATTAAAGGGAATCGAAGTGCGAATGCAGGTGTCTTTTGGAAGTGGTGATTATTCTATTGGAGTGGAGCTAAAGTTTAATGTACGCTGTACGATATCAAAATGTAGCTTTTATTTTACATATTTTAATTTATGTCAGATAAATCTTAGATCTATGGGCATTAAGCAGACTAGACTTTAATATATAGCTAAAACTGAGAAAAATATCTAGCATAGGTAAACTATATAATAAATTATCAAGTACCTTATAGGTACATGAATATAAACATATAATATCAATTATATATTTTTAAGAAAGTATAATACGCTGGTTGATGATGTGGACATACGTTTTGTTGGATTCTTAAAAAAAATTATAAGAAATATTTTACATAAATATTGTTAGCAAATACCTCCTATTTGTAAGCATTCTACCGCTGTAGAAACTCGTAGGGTTCGTTAGCGTCACTCCCACGGAAAATTCTAGGGCTTCCAATAAGTATTTACCCTTTAAATCATACACTTGCACGTAATTTTCAAAAGGCATTGCCATTAAAGAGCTTCTGTAGTAATATCTGGAAACATAAAACAATAGTAGTATGTATTCGTTGAATACGTTTCTCCGGAAGTGTGCCAGACCCCACGAGTCCACTCGTCGGTGCCTCGAAACTAAAAAAAAAAAGGAATAGCCCCCTATTTGAGTCGATTGCGCTAGGTCCGAGAGCTATATCTCCAACCGTTCCAAAGATAGCTTTTTCATTAATTAAATCCCACTAGTCGATTCGCTTATCTGTCACTCTCATTAAGTTCCCGCCCGGCCTTATCTTGCTAGCGACGTAATTACATCACAATGTTGCTGATTCACAATATATTCTGTCTCTTTCTTGCATTGCTAATCACCTAACGACGCCACAGTGCCTCTGTCTGTTTGTCGCTATGTTGACTACTTAATGCAAATTCTCTCATATTAATCAAAGCGTCAGAAACCACGATATAGTACAATATTGTATGCTAGAACCCGCGATATTCTAAATCTCTTTCTGCAAAATGATTTTCTTGTTACAATTTTTATGAATTTATTTAGTCTAAATACTTTCATCGTATTTTTTATTATACAATGTTTCAAATAATGGTGCGCCGGTGAAACAATTTTTTTTTATTAAAAACTTAAAATTAATTAATCAAATTAATCAGCTTCACGCTGTATCCCGCATACAGCATGGTAGGCAGAGGGAACCTAGTGTAAAGACACTCCGTTTCCTACTTTCTGCCGAATTCTGGAGGCATTGCGTGATGAGTGGCAGAACTCAACGCCGCGCTTAACCTCGACACCAGAGCGAAGAAATGGAAATATAAATTTAGATAAATATTTCATCTCCTCGAGTGGGGATCGAACCCACAACCAGTCGGTTTTACAGTCACATTTCGTGCTGCTGCGCCACGACTAGCTATTGAAAACTTCCCATTTAATATATATTTTTATATAAAATCTAAATACTTCTATTGTATTTTTTTTATGCAATGTTTCAAATAATGGTGCGCTGGTGAAACAATATTTTTTTATTAAAAACTTTCCATTTAATATATATTTTTTTATTAAATCTAGATTAATATATATTTGTCTTTAAAATCTAAATACTTTTATTGTATTTTTTATTATACAATGTTTCAAATAATGGTGCGCCGGTGAAACAATAATTACTTATTTATTCAGAAATTATATAAATTACACTTTCAAAACACAAAGACTAAATGAATTATCTTGCGATTTTTTTATTTGTTATTGTGGAATTCAGTTTCACTTTCCCCAAGTAAATAAAAAGAAATTAGGTTTTTTTAAAAACGAGAACAATGGAAAAATTTTTACTGAATTTGTTGGATTGCGATCAAAAATATATGCAATGAAATGTTGAAGATCGTACTATCGCCAAAGCTAAAGGAGTTAATAAAAGTGTAACTAAGTAATTAAATGTTAGTGCTTATAAGTCATGTTTATTTCAGAAAAAAAATACAGCTTGCTAAAACGTATAGACGTAGAAGTATCAATCGTATTATATTTACACAAAAAATAGACTCTGAACGAATTCTTTCAAGAACCTCCAAAGAAGAAAAAGACAAAACTGCGTTTCGTTATCGGTGGGGCGAGCAACGAACGATGGTACCTCGTTTTCCTACCAACGAAGATGATGGATCGAGTGCAACACATCTCATAAAAATTGGGATATTTGAATTGAAAAACTGGTTAATATATCACCGGAGAAACACTGCAAACATGCAGAGGTGAGGGTCAAATATTACAACAACAATGTAACTTTAAATAAAAATACTAAATAAATTATTTTTACTTAAATTTAACTTTGTTTTATTTTTCATTTGAAAAGGCATGTAAATAAAACCAAATAATATATTTTATAAAAAATAAAACAAAGTATATTTTTTTCAAAATAATTCATTTATTCTTTGTGTTTTGAAAGTAATTTATATAATTTCTGAATAAATAAGTAATTATTGGAAAAATTGTATAATAAAAAATACAATAGAAGTATTTAGATTTTATAAAAAAATATATATTAAATGGGAAGTTTTTCATAAAAAAAAATATTGTTTCACCGGCGCACCATTATTTGAAAGATTTTATAAAAATATATATATTAATTTAGATTTTTTAAAAAAATATAATATATATTAAATGGAAAGTTTTTAATAAAAAAATATTGTTTCACCTGCGCACCATTATTTGAAACATTATATTATATATTATAATAAAAAATACAATGGCAGTATTTAGACTAAATAAATTCAAAAGATTGTAACAGGAAAATCATTTTGCAGAAAGCGATTTAATATCGCGGGTTCTAGTCGTTACATCGTGGTTTCTGACGCTTTGATTAATATGAGAGAATTTGCATTAAATAGTAGTCAACATAGCAACAAACAGACAGAGGCACTGTGGCGTAGTTAGGTGATGATAGCAATGCAAGAAAAAGACAGAATATATTGTGAGTCAGCAACGTTGTGTCGTAGTTACGTCGCTAGCAATTCGGGAAAGGGAGCGATAAGGCCGGGCGGGACCTTAATGAAGGTGATTGATGAGCGAATTAGCTACAACGCAAGCAAAATCTTTTAGCTTCATTTTCTATGAAATTCGAGTAGTGACAACCTGTAGGCGACTTTCTGTGAATTTACAGTTACGGAGGCCGACTCTTGTCAGACTCAAAATGAGCGTAGGGGTGACTCGCAAAAGACTTGTTTAAGCCCTATCACGATAGGTACGAGGTGACCGAGAAAAGACTTGTTAGACTCTATTTGAGCGTAGGGGTGACTAAGACTCCTATCATTTAAATGTTAAAACAATTCATGCAAATTATATACATGAACTTAAAACAATTCATGCAAATTATATACATGAACTTAATAAAAATCAAAATTGTTTCCACAATAAGAGGTTGTGACCAGTGTAAATTAGAGGTTATGCCGCTCCCCGCGGCAGGTTTGAGCAGGTTCGAGGACGCTTGCCCATCAGGAGAGGCCATGTTAGCGTACTCGTGTAAAAGAGGGTAGATTTAGGTGGAAAATAACTATAAAAGCAGTGGAATTGTGTCAATCGGGGGCACTTGCTTGTAAGTGACGGCCCCTATTGGAAGGAAACTAGTGTGAAGTATTGTTAGTAGGTGATACATATCACTCATTGCAATTGCAATTACATAGTATCTCTTTCAAAATAGTTTAAAATCATATAGACGATATGTGTTTTTAACGTGTTTTTTTAAAAAACGTATATATATATATATATGTTTGTTTGTGGTGGACTTTCTCATATACTGTACCGTGAATGTTAAATATGTGTACCGTGTTGTTACATTGGTGACCCCGATTTACACGCCAAGGACTATATCACGATGTGCAGCGATAGTTACTCAGCGGAATCTGACGTCACTAACCAACCACAACGGGCAAGAACAATGAAGCGGGTAGAATCTCTCAGCGGTAACCCACCCACCGTTCTACTCCCACACCATTTGAGAACACCATCATTTTGGCCAGAAAAACCTGCGATTTGGTTCGCACAGGTCGAATGCCAATTCTTCCAAAACGGAAGGACCGATGACGCGTTCAGGTTTTACCTCGTGTCTTCCACGTTAGGCCGAGAATATGCAGCCGAACTGGAAGATGTCATCATTGGCCCACCGAATTACAAACTACTCAAAGCGGAAATAATTAAGCGTTTTTCACCATCACGTGAAAGTAAAATTAAACAGCTGCTGTCACATGAACAGCTGGGAACTCAGAAGCCGTCACAATTCCTGCGTCATTTGCAACAGTTAGCTGAACCTGCCATCCGTGGAGAATTTATTCAAACCATGTGGACCAACCGCTTACCAATTGAGATGCTGCCGTTTACAGCGTCGCAGTCAACTCAGCCCTTAGACGTGTTGGTACAGCTCGCCGACAAACGCCAAACAGGTTAGTGTGCTCACAAATCAAATATTTCAAAAGCCACTACCGAGTGACAAAAGCCACAGACGATCAAGTTCTGCTCAGTCTGCCTCCCACCACACCCCCGCGACGCTCAGTCGGGAAAGGCCCCGAAAAATCATCTAGGCGACGGATGATTGCACTACCTCGACCGGCCGCCTCTTCATTACGGACTCGAAAACAAAAACTAATTGTTTAGTAGATACCGGTAGTGACATTTGCGTGTATCCCATTAGTGATATTAATTATAAATATAATAAGACTCCCTTTAAGCCCAGTACTGCCAACGGTTCGGGTATCGACACATACGGTTACATCAGGAAGCTGTTCTTCTTAACGCCATGCCTTGATGGCTGTAGTAGGTAGGGATCTCTCATTGTCCAGTGTGGTGGGGGCCATGTTGGATAGTGAGAGTAACTGGTCTGCAGCAGTCTCCTTCTGCGAATCGGTTATCGCACTGAAGAAGGCCGCGGAGCGGGTGCGCGAGTCAAGCGCGAATGCAGACCCGCTCCGTCTACGTAGGCCAGGGAGTAGGAGAAGGCAGTATGCGCATCTTCAACTCCCCTTACCCTAAAGGAGCTACTGCGGGAGGGTCAGGGTGATCCTCCTGCAAGTCATCGAGGCAGAGCAGTAGCCCTAGGAGAAACCCCAGGGCATCCTGAAGGCGACGGTGGCCCGCAATAGGCGGGCCTTTCACCGAGGCGTCGTAGTAGTATGCGCGAGCGATCCTGCGGCGTCTCATTTTGGTGGAGAGGGTTTCCGCTGGGTTTTATTGGGTAGGACCGGATTCACCGGTGAGTCCCACAGTACCGCTCATCCGTGAGGCACTGGCCTTCCGTATGAGCGGTCTGCGTAAATGCATTTCCCAGCGATAACAAAAAAAAAAAGGAAGCTCTTCTTGAGATGTTGCAAATACTGTCTGTAACCTCCTTCACATATGGTAGAAGTGCCGGCTGTCTCTCTACTGTGGGTAGCTTGTTGGTCTTCTGACAACTGTAACTGATATCCCAAACAACTTTGAAAATATTATTTAATAAATAATGCCTTGGTTCGTCATGTGTCCAGTGGTTAGAATCGTTTATAGTTGTGATCGTGAAGAACCTAAAATCTGTTAGAGATTCAGACGTAACAGTGTTAAGAATTTTATTTATGCCATTAGAAGGTATCGCTTTTATAAAATATTTGCCATCAGAAGTTTATTCAAATAACTGAAACTCGACAATATAACATTGTCATAACTCGAAGCTCGTCCGAGGAAAAGCCAAGAGCGCGTCCTATGTTCCTCTACACTATAACTGCGAACTAGTTATAATAAAAGGAAGAAAGAGTAAGGGCACTCCCCGCCCCTTCACCGTGAATTCCTACCAGACTGCGGCTGCATCAGTCTTATTGAACTCTCCAGGACGTTTGTGTGTGATCAGTCTGAAGGTACTTGTTACGCTTGTTTATATTAAGATTGTATTAGAATGGTGATTCGTGATGTTGATTGATTTGTGAAATCAATATAAGTCGTTGGAACGAACGCACTACCGCAAGGTGCCCGATATGTTAAATAAACGCACGGCATACACCCCCCAGTCGTGTCTGGAACCGTAGGCGGACACTACTACATACACCAGAGTTCCAGAACATAAATAGTGTTGGGCGTTACTGTTATATTTTTATAATGCATTATTCATTATATTATATTTTTTTAACTGTTATTTTAAACTGTTGTAATATATATTATATTATTTTCAACGTAAATATAACACAATGACAAAATATACGAAGTTCAGACTAATATTTTTGTTATTAGTTATTTTAATGTAAGTAATATTTGGCCTTTCTGCCATTGAGTTAAGACTCATATTTGTGCGAGGTTATACGATGTGAAGTTGGCCATCATTATTTTATTTGACCTTGGCTGGAGTCGATGTAGGCCGAACAACTACTAAATATTTCCGATCATTACCGAACCGAGGCGCCACACGCCATTTTATAGCAGATAATGAATATTTTGACTGTTATTTAAATAACAGTCAGTGTTGAAAATAAATAATGATTAGAACATTAGAAATTTATAATGAATTATATTATCTGTTGTTTGTTATAACGCCCAACTTTAGACATAAAATAGCACCACACACCCGTATGAGATGGGCGGAAACTACTACATACACCGGAACTGGGACATAAAATAGCATCACACACCTACTAGTCGTATACCAAGTCGTAGAAGTGGTATATAATATATCAATGACCAACGTCATACAAGCATAGCTTACGTATCGCGAGTGTCATGCGAGACGGCATCAGCCACGACATAGTTAATGTCGCTATAACAGTTCGCATAAGCCCATTACGTCAGCTTCCGCGACGTCAAGCAACATTTAATATTATAATAGTGGTCAAAGATCACTTTGAACCACAATGTGTCGCTCCTACACGTAAAATCCGTTATAGGCTTCGAATTATTATAGTACTAGCGACCCACTCGTGGCTTCGCCCACTTAAACTACTGAATTATTTACTTAATATACTGAATTACGTTCCTTAAACAAACGACACAAATAACAGAATACTTAAACGGTAAAAGTCATAAACAACATAGTAGGTAGTCTACCTACTATTCTTTTATCTAAAAATACTTAAACGAAAGATAAAACCAAATATGTTGCGCTGAAATAATACATTATAACTATTTAGAGATCTCCAAAATCCAGGGCGTTGGTCTCAAGAGGCACCCATCCAATATGGAGGCATCGTTAGGGGGCCCTTTGGCTCTAGGACTGTGTACCTGCCCTAGAGCAGATACAGAGAGAAGGATTTTTGGTGGGATTGGAAGGATAATCAAATGCCACCTGAGCAATCAGCTCAGCCAGTTGAGACCCTCAGTCAGGGAGGCCCAGCTTAAGTGACCAGCGACCGAGGTGACTGCTCAGTAGTTGAATTCGGGGAAGGATAGAAAGTCACTCGGAAGACGACGTCTGACCTCTGCGGGCGGGGGGTGCACTGAGCGATGCTCCTTAGGGGCAGGTAACACAATACATCAGCGCGTAGTAACGCATTGGATCCTAGTTGGACCCTTATTATTTTTAGGTTGCGGTGAAGCGTTGTGTACCTCACGTAGTATAGTGCCTGGGTTACTCGCTGGAGAGTGAAGTTCTGGACCACCTGCAGGTTTCCTCGTTGATTGGTACTGGCGTAGGTAAGATAAGGCCTGACCCACGCCTTGTAGTGCTATATAGTTTCGTTCTTAGGGTTAGGTGGGATCTGAAGAGTAGTCGCAGCAGGAACATTGCGGTCCTCGCTGCGTTGGCGGCTTTCTTGACTTACCCTGTCATTGAAAGTCTTCTGTCAATAACAACTTTCAGGCAGTCGCTCTGCTGCTCCAGAAGACCTGCTGGCCCTGCAGGCTCAGTGAAGTATGTAATCGGCTGTGTCGACGTTAAGGGCAAGACTCTACTCCGTCAGCCAGTTCGGAATCAGGTCAAGAACTCGCTAGAGATTCTTGGTTGTTTGGTAGGGATTTAGAGACTTCGAGAGGGCAAGGCAAGGCACTTCGTCGGCGTAGAGCGCCAATATAGTGGCCGGCTGCGTTGGGATGTCATCGGTGCTGCTACACTCTTACGCAAAATATCATATCAGATAAGTAGTCGGTAAGGACATGCGCGATGTGATGATGCTGAGCACTTTATAAAGTAGCCCCGGATAACACACACGGTCGAAAGCGGTTCGAAAACTCTCCTTCCGGTTAATCGCTGCTGCAGCGTAGTGGCCCGCTTTGGGCACCTGCAGAGTGGTTGAATGCCCGCTCGCCAAAGGGCGTCGTGGGCTCTTTCCAGGCTTAGGCAACATGACCAGGCCCTCCTTTTACGTCCGGAGGAAAGGAACCAGGCGGCCGTGGCGGATGCACTTTTATAAGCAAACGACGCGTGGCGGGCGTCGAGCCATATCGCAGCAAAGATTTTTTTAGTAATCTAATTTAAATCTATGTTAACAGCTTCTAAAATACTTATTAAAATGAAAAACGGTAAATGACAGGTTTTATCTACATTAAATGGTCAAAGTAACTAATATACTTATTTATATGCTAAGAGTAAGGGATATATGAAACATGAGTAAGACAATTAAAGACGGACAGACGGACAACGAAGTGATCCTATAAGATTCCGTTTTCTTCCTTTTGAGGTACAGAACCCTAATATTGAATTATTTTTTTTTGGTTAAGTTATTCATACTGTTGTGCACTACATAATTATAGAATTAAGTCTCTTGGGATTGATTTGATGTAGCTTGCAACAATTGTCATATTTAATAGAAAAATGTTTAGTTATTTCATATTTGTCTAGGTAAACTGTAACTGCGCGCACACTGCAAACGTAATTTTTCCGACATAAATTCCGCAAAAATTCCGGGATAAAATATAGATTATATATTGCATACTAATCACTATCTATCATACAGAAATTGCGAGAACTACGTGGCTGCTTAAGAAAGTCTCAACTTATATTGGAGAATATTAAATTATTATAGACCTTTAAAAATAATATAATATAGACCTATAATATTTATAGGTCTATATTATAATCTTATAATGTCGAGTTCTTTCTATCATCACACAAACAATAATTGAAAACTAAAGATTTTCCACTTACTTTTCGCGCAATTTTCAAAGCATCGCGTATTGAGTAGCTTTGGCGCTTTGCTTTCTTACCAAAATGAAGAAATGAAAATATTAATAAATTATAATTTATTAAATTATAATTTATTAATATTTTCATTTCTTCATTTAAGAGATATATCTCTTTTTCTAAAGTGGCAACTGAATTCACAACTGTCGCGTTTAAAGTCACTTGCTGGCTTGTGGTACTGTGCCACGACGGCATTTTTTTCGTTTTTTTTCGAACTTGAACTTTATGTTGTTAGTCCTACTAGCTTTTACAGCGACACCGGGTATAAATATTTAAAAGTATTAAAACTAAAAGTGCAAAAAAGCGCGGGGCGCGGTGCACGCAAGGGGACGCGTGGCGGGTAGCGAACCGTTTCGTATTAAGGATTTTTTTGGAAATTATTTTTTTGTAAACTTCTGTAAAGGACATTTTGATCAACACCTAGTGGCCAAAACAACTAATATATTTGATAAGTTCTTTGATTTTCACGATTATTACACATTTTAAATGAAACTACTTTAACCGGATTAATCGTATATTTTGTATTATACATTTTTGGAAACCCGACGTTTCGAACACTTTGCAGTAGTCCGTGGTATATCCGTGACTAAAAAGTAGTTTAATTTAAAATTAATATATTTATTTATACGCTGAGAAGAAGGGATAAATGAAACATGAGCCAAAACTGCGATTTATAGCCGGCGTGATGTATCAACAATTAAATGCGTTTTTCTCTAAAACTATTAGTAATTTCGAAATAGTGTAAAGAGCAAATTTTATCTTCGTTTAACGTAGAAAATTAATAAAGTATTTAAAAGGATAAGGATTGATACCATTATGGACAAACATCCCTCACAACAAAAAATATATTCAAATTATAATACTATTCTTCAAATCTTTAAAATATATTCAATTAAATTCTTTACTCAAGTGTTCAAGGCAAAGCGCAGCGTTGAGTTCCGCCACTTCACATACAATGCCCCCAGAACTCGGCAGAAAGCGGGGAACGGAGTTTCATAATACTATGTTCCCTTCGCCTACGCTGCTGTTTGCGGGATACACCGTGAAGCTGAATTAATTTATCTTATAAATTTATATCCACATCTAATCAAAGCACAAGAGAACTCTATGGTAGAGAACAACCGCCTGCGAATCTTATACTCGCCTCGCCTTATAGCTAAATTAAATATAATATAAACAGAAAACGTTTTGAAAACTTTGGGATACTAAATGGACAATTTACTCGAACAATTCAAAGGCTCAAGAAAATATAGAAAAAAGCGAAAAAAAGGATATTACTCCCCGTAAGCGTAAGAAAGAAAAGTAACCAAAATAACATTTGGTATTGTTTCTATTATGAACCTACTCCTACCTAATTATTAATATCCTAACAAAGTAATGATATCCTAACAAAAACATAAATGTGAAATGTGAAATGAAAGTTCAATATTATGATATATGCCTTGGTTATTGACTTCAGTAACAAAAGATGTGAGATATAAATATGTACTAAGTTCCATGCGCAGTCCTGAAATGTATTATATAAGTAAAAGTACTTGTAATGGCCAAATTGAGTAAAGAATATTTTGATTTTGATTACATTATGAACCTACCTATTTAAAATTTCTGTACAAAAACTAATGAAATCCCATCAAAAACATAAATATAAAACGAGAACCAAGTTCAGTAACATGATATATGCCTTGGTTGTTGACTTCAGCGATAAAAGAAATAAGACGTAAATGTGTGCCTAGTTCAATGGTTAGTCCTGAAATTTATTTTTAAACAATATAAATGTCCTATCTTCTTACAACTTAGGAGACTATATTTATGTGTAAGATCTGACTTGGCTAGTTTTCAAATGACTTTACGAAAGGATCGATATAAATGAATGCATTCCAAGAGTGTCTAAAACTAAAAGAGCAAATTTTATATTTATTCTTGAAAGGCATACAAGCCTACTATAAATTCATATATTTTTCATATAATTTTTCATCTTTATATATAAATCGTCTACGAGCGACGTTTATATTGAGCTACAATCATTTGTTGTTATTTGTTTCTTTCCTAAGTGTAAACACACTCCGTTTCACACTAATTTGAGACATAATATAATTAAGCGGTGGGTCTCAACGCCCAATCGAAAACGCAACCATCGCATTTATTAATAAATATATAATTAAAATCAGCTTCACGCTGTATCCCGCACACAGCAGGGTAGGCAGAGGGAACCTAGTGTTAAGACACTCCGTTCCCCACTTTCTGCCGAATTCTGGAGGCATTGCGTGTTGAGGGGCAGAACTCAACGCCGCGCTTAACCTCGACACCAGAGCGAAGAAATGGAAATATNTATTTCCATTTCTTCGCTCTGGTGTCGAGGTTAAGCGCGGCGTTGAGTTCTGCCACTCAACACGCAATGCCTCCAGAATTCGGCAGAAAGTGGGGAACGGAGTGTCTTAACACTAGGTTCCCTCTGCCTACCCTCCTGTGTGTGGGATACAGCGGGAAGCTGATTATAATTATTTTTTTTATTTATCTTAGAGTATGGGCGCTCGATCTGGTCACGGATATTCAAGAAAGAGGCATAGACAATACTTCTATGTACAGCCTGTTCTCCGAACAAGTTGTTCTTTCTAAAATGTACTTCTATATAATTTTTAAGATTTCTATATAATTTTTGTAGGCAGGTGGAAATGAGTGTTTAGACATACCGTTCCACTTTTCGTCTTGTCCTTGAGATATTGTTATTAACGGTCTACCAAGCGAATATAAATGATAATTATTTAAATATAGTATAATATTATATATTAAAAATTGTAATAGGTTTATTATAACAAAGTAATGATATTTTTTTATAAGATATTATTAATGTAATATATTTGTGTTAACAGGTGCTTGAAGCTATTATTCATATATACAATTTTTGAAACAGATGGGACCAACAGAACGAATTTATAAAGAAATAAAGGTAAATTGAGAATTAAAATAATTATGAATTATTCATGTAATATAATAATGTTGTGTGCCGTGTGATCCGGACTAGAATAGGATCATCCTGGTACTGGTGGTGTCGTAAGAGACGACTAAAGTACGTGTGGTAGAGTCACGTCGCCAGGAATGGCAACACGCACGCAACAAGGGCAGACTCAACCGGATCATTACCACCCCCGACATTTAAAAGCGGTGTTAAGTAGTGGCTTTATGCCACTGCGTTTCGCATCAGGTAATGCCGGGCTCCGACGCCCAACCCCCACTCCTCCCTGGAAACAACCCCAGGAGGGTACCAGTATATCTGGTGCTGGAGAATCCCTCCCTGAGTCTCCAAATAAAGGCCGCCCTTCGAATTCTCGGGAGGGCACAGTTCCTAGCTACAGACAGGGCAAACGAGGCCTGCGCTCCACGGCAACCCCTACTAAGCTCAACGTGGACTTTTGCAATATCAGGGACCTACATTCTAATATAAATATCGTCCACCACCATCTCGAGACGGCACGGTCGGCCTTTTTATTCCTGATAGGGACTCAAATTGCCCGACCAAGCGACACAGCCTATCTCCAATACCCCAGCTACAAAATAGAACATAACTTTATGCCTTATGCTCGGGTCGCTGGGTTCGTAAGGGAAGACCTAAGTTTCCGTCGTCTTACCAATTTTGAAGGTGAGCCTATCTACTATCTGCCTCCGTTTTGATTCGGACGAGTGCCCGAGTCTACGCATGCCTTTACAGGTCCCACAGTGGTAATGCAGAAACGGATCGGTAATGCAGAAACGGATCGGCTCATGAAGCACTTTCAATCGGCTATCGACGATATGCTCTCACCGATCCCCTCCGCTGAGGTCGTGATACTTGGCGATTTTAATGCGTACAATGCCAGTTGGCTTGGATCACGCGGGGAGGGCTCTATTTGACCTTGCTATAGCGAAAGGAATAGATTACAAAAAAGTTTTCAACTCAATTTCACACGAAAGTATCTGGGAGTCGCTGAAAGGTCTTAATATAAATGAAAAATATATTAACATTCTAAAATATATTTACAACAACAGCACAAGTAGAGTCAGGCTAGATAAAGTGGGCAAAACAATCAATATAAAGAGAGGAGTCCGGCAAGGAGATCCAATTTCGCCAAAACTGTTTATAGCCGTTTTGCAACACGTAATGGGAAAATTACCGTGGCTCAATCAAGGCATTAATATGATTGGGAACTTCTTAAATCATCTTAGATTTGCTGATGACATAATTTTATTCTCAGAAAGCCCTTATCAATTAAATAAAATGGTTAACGACTTAAACCAGGCCAGCATGAAAATAGGATTAGATATGAATCTAGAAAAAACAAAAGTTATGACGAATCGCAGTGAAACGCCCATCTTAGTGAATAGTACTCCTCTTGAGTTTGTAAACAGCTATATATATCTAGACAAACGAATGTCTTTCAGCAAAGAAAGAAACAGTGAAGAAGTAAACCGACGAGTAGCAATTACCTGAAACAAATTCTGGAACCATAAGGAAATACTTAAATCTCAACTTCCTCTGTCGACCAAGAAAATAGTGATGGATACAGCAATATTACCATGCCTCACCTACGGGTGTCAAACTTGGACCTATGACGTCAAAACCAGAAATAAAATTCAGACTACCCAGAGAAGAATGGAAAGAAGTTGCCTAGGTCTAAAATTAAAAGATAAAGTTAAAAACGTTGACATTCGAAAAAAGACGAAAGTATGCGATGCTCTGTCTTTTTCGCTGAAGGCAAAATGGAGGTGGGCGGGCCACTTAGCTCGATACCAGGATGATAGATGGACCCTAAGGTCAGTAAGGTGGTCAGGGCCAAGAGGCTCCAGAGCAAGAGGCCGACCAAGAGCCAGATGGTTAGACGAAATAGTAGAGATGGCGGGCGGAAGTTGGCTGGACACAGCTAAGGATCGAGAATCGTGGCATTTCTTGGGGGAGGCTTTTACCCGAAAGGGGTCCATACAACTAACAATTAAAATAATCAATAATCTAAAACAAAATGAAATATAAGAATCAATAATATAAATTGTAACAAATGGTTATTAAATCTAATAATATATCAATGTTTAAATTATTTTATAAATATGAATGTATTATTGTAATCTGTATGGAATTGAAATGAAGCTTATTATTATTATTATATTATTATTATAGCGAAAGGATTGTCCTAATTGGTTGAGTCGCCTACGTGACCCCCGGACGTGGACAACCACAATGTCTCTTTATTGGACCTACTGCTGACTTCACATCCGGAACAGTACCAGGTTATCGTCGATGCCCCTTTGGGGTCTTCTGACCTGGGACGGAGTGTCGTGCCCATTAAGCGCTGCAGCTGCAGAACACCCGCAACACGTCGCGTCTGGCACTACAAGTCAGCAGATTGGGATGGGATGCGTACATTTTACTCATGTTATACTTGGGGGCCGGTTTGCTTCTCTTCTGATGATCCAAATACCTGTGCCGCTGCCGTCGCCGACGTGATTATACATTCTCTCTGAATCTGGGCCGAGGCATTAAGGATCTGGAGGTGAAACCCTCAAAAAGAAAGTATAACCGAGCCTCTAAGAGGCAAATTGCCAGTGCAAGGTGCGAGCATATCTCCAAAATTGGCGAGAAGCTTGAGAGTTACCCGCCGGAACTCATCAGTTCTGGGCGCTCTCAAGGGCGGCACTTGGCAACTTTAGCCAGCCTTCACTTCTGCCATTACGCACAGAAAATGACATCTTTGTCCACACGGCTAAAGAGAAAGTCGATCTCCTGGGCACTCTCTTTGCCTCGAACTCGACTTAGGATGACCAAGGAACAACGCCGCCGACCATCCCGCGATGCCAGAGCTCAATGCCTGAGGTTAAGTTCAACCAAACACGAGCTCTGTCCTCTTTGGACATTCACAAGGGGAGCCGGCCAAATTGCATCTCTCCTTTAGTGCTCCTTTCTTGTGCTCCTTAGTTGACACCGGTGCTAACGCGTTTGTTTCGGCACTCCTACTCAGTCGGTGTAGTCCCAGACCCATGAAAGAGTGCTCTTATCCACCTGATCCCAAAGTTAGATCCACCAAGTTAACCGGTATTAAATATGGCATAAATTATTAATAAGAGCTAACTTTTAATTTTAAGTTCTATATTTAGATCAAATTAAAAACTAAGGATATAGTGCAGTTTCACGTAAAAGGGAATTTTCATGTTGACCAGTGTTATTGGTGGCATGAAGGTAAATGGCTAGATGCATTCCTGCGATTAAACTGAGAAGGGCCTTCGGAACCCAAACCATCTGCCATCTCCTTACAATTGCCCCATACCATTAAGAGCATTCCTAATCCTAATCTATTAAAATAGTACCGAGCTTTTTTAATCTCTAATGTAAGGATATACTACACTTAACACAATACTTTCACTTCAAACAATGTTACTCTGATGGGAATAACGACGCTAAGAGGTAAAAAGCTTTTTTTTTCTAATGGACTTTATTGCTGTTGACCTGGACTGGTCTTGACAGCGTCACCGGACTAGGAAGGATGAGAGTAGGTCGCCCCTGAAGGTAAGAAGCGTAATTGCACCATTTATAAGTTTAGGCACCTTACCACCTGGGACCACGTGACTTCCGGCAGATCGCTGATTGGTCGAAAACAATAAACGCAAGTAAAAATCGTTGGCTGCTAAAAGGGAAATATACAGCGCTCTCTCACAGATGCTGTGCATCAACATATCCCAAACAATATGCCTATTTCTTAAGGATAACCCACACTAACAATTTTTATGTTTAAAAATAAAGAAGATATAATTGCGATACTATTTTCAACAGTACAATATTATTCCTTATCTCATTAAATATGTTAGATACATTGTGCCCTTTACACAGATTAAAATTGGCTTTTACAGCATATCACAGAAATTGATATTTTAGAAGATATCAAAGTTTTAAAAAACGGGAGTAGAACATACGCTGTGTTAATGTTTAAAGTTACGCAAAAATAATGTATAATAACGAACATATTGTAATCTTTTAAAAAATATAAGTAAAACTAAGCGACAGCATATATCTTCGTATAGTATTATCTATTTTTTTACTAAAATATTATTTATATTAAATAGTCAGGTTAGGCAAATTTTACTAATATTAAAAATTTTCTTTACTTACATTTATTTATTTTGTTTGTTCATTCAAATTACACAGATATGTTTTCTAATAATAAGATTTTTCTTTTAATATTTTTTTTCGGCTTCTTTTGATTATTTAGACTTATAATTTCTTAGTAATTCTATTGAAAACTGAAAATATTTATCTTTCAATAACCCCTCCCGCTAAAAGAGACAAAAATAAAGGAAAAGTATCTTATTGCCTTTGTGTTTATTTACATATTTTTTTCTAAGATATTCTTCAGCAAAAAATTTTTTAACCATTACATCGTGCTCGTGGCCTGTTCTCACTAATGCATCTTAAATAAAATATCGTTTACTAGTCAAAGAGTACGCCACAATAGACGCTAATATGCGGTAGCCGACTTGAAGTTAGGTTTTCTGAAAATTTGCGCATTGTTAACTCGGGAAGAAAATAATAGAAAGTAAAAAAAAAAACGTTGAATCAAATATGCGCAATCATACACCAACTTAATGGCGGCCACGACTCGTCGATCGTACTGTACCTTACTTTAAAATTATTTTTAGACAACGGCACACAACTTGCAGACGATGTCAAGTCTCTGGCGAGAAACATGCACTTCGCCCCGCCAGAATATTATATAATATTACAGGGAATAAATTACATTATAAATTTGATCCTAAGGTAAATATTTTTACATATACATTTTTTTTACTTATAAGCAGCATTCGGATTTCTTTATTTATAGAGAGAATTAATTACTAATAATAAATAGTAAATGTATGTTTTGTTGCAAGAAAACTTGTGAATTTACTGAATAAATTCCTTCCTAAATGGTACATAAATTAGGTCTCTATGCTGTTCGGGTCATAGCGGTGAGAGCGATTCGGGGGTACCGTACGGTGTCCTGGACGGCGGCAACTCTCTTGGCAAGCGATCCGCCTTGGGAGTTACAGGCGGAAGTGCTTGCTAGAGTACATGCTTTCCGCGCAAGTGAGCGGTCGCGAGGCGAGCATCCATCGCGAGAGGATATCGCGCGGATCAGGAGGAGAGCGGACGAAGCCCTGATCCGGCGATGGAGAGAGGACCTGGATCCTCCGGCGGTAGGCCTAGCGACGGTAGAGGCGGTCTGCCCTCACCTGCCCCACCGCAAAAGGGGTTTTGGTATCCTGACGTTTAACTGGTGCAGGTTTTGACGGGACACGGTTGTTTCGGCAAATATCTGCATCAGATTGCACGTCAGGAGATGTCACCGGTGTGCCACGAGTGTGATGCCTCCGTGGATACGGCGTATCACACTCTGACCGAATGCTCCGCCTGGGCCCCACAAGGCCATGCCTTGATGGCTGTAGTGGGTAGGGACCTCTCACTGTCTAGTTTGGTGGGGGCCATGCTGAACAGCGAGAGGAATTGACTGCAATGGTCTTCTTCTGCAAATCAGTAATCGCACTGAAGGAGGCCGCGGAGCGGGTGCGTGAGTCCAGCTCGAACGCAGACTCGCTCCGCCGCAGTAGACCAGGGGGTAGAAGAAGGCAGTACGCGCATCTTCTACTTCCTCTATCCTAGAGGAGCTACTGCGGGAGGACCAAGATGATCCTCCGGCAAGTCATCGAGACTGCGGGTGTCCTAGAAAAAACCCCAGGGTATAGTAGTATGCGCGAACCATCCTGCGGCGTCTCATTTTGGTGGAGAGGGTTTCCGCTGGGTTTTAGTGGGTAGAATCGGTTTCACCGGTGAATCCCACAATACCGCTCATCCGTAAGGCACTAGCTTTCCGTATGAGCGGTCTAAGTAAATGCATTTCCCAATGATATAAAAAAAAAGGTCTCTATGCTGTTCCACTAAAATTATTATTGAAATGTTTTACAAATTTAAGTAAATATATTCATATATTTATGAATATGATGGATAATAATATTTTTTTTTTATTTTACGCAGGGTATATATAACATCACTTCTAGACGGTATGACGGCGGATATGGCCAACGTGATCATAATGTCCAACAAGCACTCGAAGCCGATACAATACGACGCTAAAGAGAAATGGTTCGGCACTGAATACAAAAGAATAGGTGTTTATTACATATTTAATTTTACCTCTTTATCTGTTATGATGCAGTGGAATAGCGTCTCTTTATAAGCACGACTGTCGTGGGTTGAATTTCCACTGGGCGAACTGTACATAAGCACTCATCAAAGTTTCAAACACCGTCGCCAAAGTAGAAAGTGTAGATATTTCCACATATCAATATTTTTCCGAGTGTGAATCGAACGCACAATCTGTCGCGTTTACTATTGGTACATAATATATGTATACTAGCTGTCCGCCCGCGGTTTCGCCCGCTTGAACTTCATGATTATTCAATAGACAATATATTTAATAAACAGAATTAACTGACAACTATAATGACTTCTAATATGATTTTTTATTACTTTAATCTGTAATCTTCCAATATGATTTTTTTACTATTATATAATACACTAGCGGCCCGCCCACGGCTTCGCCCGCTTAAAATACATGATAATTGATCTAATAAGCAGAATTGATTGACAACTCTAATGATTTCTAATATGATTTTTTTATTACTTTAATCTGTAATATCCTAATATGATTTTTTTACGACATTATCGTAACTTGTATAAGAATTTTTGATTGTTTCGAACTAAAAAATATGACCAATGTTGATATTTAATATTCATAAAATATACATAAAGCTAATAGACTAAGAGGTCGCGGGATTTTTCGTAACGATCACGGATACGGCCAGATTGAATTCTATGGGTTGTAGAGCAGTCCCCTCATGTGAATGGTCTCGGTCTGCCTGCTCTCAGTGGTTGCAACTCCGAGATATAGAGCTTAGAAGAGGCTTCATTGTTACGAAAAAAAAACGATCAGGGAAATGGTCAGTTTTGGTGCGTACTCAAAGTATGGCGTCTCCTTATTTGAAATAAGTTGGTCTGCCGGCTCGCAGTGGTTGCATTTCCAAGATATGATGCCCGCAAGTCACAATATTGTTGCGAAAAAAAAACGATAATAGAAATGGTCAGTTTTAGTATCAATTCGAAGTATAGAGTTCCCACAAGTAAAATGAGTTGGTCTGCCAACTCTCAGTGGTTGCATTTCAGAGCTATCATAGTTTAAACACTATATATAATTTGTAAAGAAAGTCTAAAAAAACATCTAAAACTTGCATAATGCACGAGTTTTTCAAGTGGATGCGANCGAGAAAACCAACCATTAGTGCCATACCAAGAGCGTGTTTCGTCACAGGAATTACCAATAGCCCGAGAAATTGAAATTTTAAATTACTTCGATAGAAATCCTACGACCAGTTTACGCAGAACAGCCAATCACTTCCAAGTTAGCCACTTTACCGTACACAAAATTTTAAAACGAAACAAACGTCGTCCTTTCAAATACACAAAAGTTCAGGCTTTATTACCACGAGACAGGCCTATCAGAGTAGCATATTGCCAATGGCTGCTAGAAAATGTCAACAACGACTCAGATTTTGTATTTAACATTTTATGGACTGATGAGAGCACTTTCACTCGCAATGGCATTTGGAACTCGCAAAATTTAAGATATTGGAGTGAACAAAATTTACATCTAAATCGAGAAGCCAATCATCAATACAGATTTGCTGTCAACGTATGGGCTGGAATTCATCGAAATAAAATATTAGGGCCAGTTTTTATTGACGGCAATTTAAATAGTACGAAATTTTTAGAACTCATACGCGGCCCCGTAACAGAATATGTCGACCAGATCCCCCTAGACGTGTATCGTAAGATGTGGTTTCAGTTAGATGGAGCACCCGCACACTCTGGAGTGCTTGCTAGAAACACGCTCGCGAGCATATTTGGAGAACAATGGATCGGAAGGTATGGACCTCGGCGGTGGCCTGCCCGTTCCCCGGACCTCACGCCGCTTGAATTTTTTTTGTGGGGGCAAATAAAAAATGAAGTATATGCGTCAGAAGTCCATACAGAAGACGAGCTCCGGCAAAGAATTGAGCGTGCTTTTGAAAAAATTAAAGAATTAGCCGCGCGGGGGGATCTACTGAATAAAGTAAGACGTAATTTGTTACGCAGATGCCATTTATGTGTTTACAGGCAAGGGGGACACTTTGAGAATTTAATAACATAGTAAATAATAAGTGAACAGAAATATTATGATAAAAGTGTGTGTAAAGTGTATTCCTAAGTGTTGCGCTGATTTAACATCACTTCGCCGCCGTTAGCTACATACCTACGCTAGTTGCTGCGACTCGATTTCTTGAATGAAGCCTGTGCGACGTTGCCGCTTTGACAGGTTAGTGTGCGCGTATGTGTGCGTGTTTATAATATTCTTGACAAATGGAGTTTTATTTTAAAACGATTATTTTATTATTTATTTTGTTTGAAAAAAAAACTTTTTCATTTTTGGGAATTTATTTTTTTCTGAATTATATTAAGCTTTTATAGAGTAGTTAAAACTGTGGTTTCATTTAATGTGGTGCTGACACGTCCACCCTGTATAATACTTTGAGCATTGATACATAAAGCTAATTATTTATTATACATATTTATTTTTGTAACATTACATTCTTTTTACCTATGTTATGTCTTATCATAATTTTAAAACTCTGTTAAATGTTCTGATGTCAGTGAACTGAAGTTGGGTAAGAATTAATAATATTCTATATAAAATAATTGCTGTAGTTTTTAAATTAGTTACATATATTATTAGGTGAATGTGCAAATGGTAAATATGTAGTTATTACACAGTACACGTAGAAAGGCTGTTTTTAGGCATTTTTATATAGATTTATTTCAAACGAACGAATGAACCGAAGAATCTATGTATTTACTTAATATTTCTTTGAAGATCAAGTCGTTCTTTATCTATGCTTTTTTTTTCAGCTTCACGCTGTATCCAGCATACAGCAGAGTAGGTTAAGACATTCCGTTCCCCACTTTCTGCCGAATTCTGGAGGCATTGCGTTTGAGTTTGAGTTGAGTGGCAGAACTCAACGCCGCGCTTTGCCTCGACACCAGAGCGAAGAAATGGAAATATAAATTTAAGTATTTAAATATTTCATCTCCTCGACCGGGGATCGAACCCACTACCAGTTGGTTTTACAGCCACACTTTGTGCCCCTGCGCCACGACTGGCCTCCTTTACCTGTCTTGAATTAATTACGACTTCAACTTAACTGTTATGATTTATGAAGGTAACCTTCACCAACAATTCAATTATGTTTACTTTATTGTTTGTACTATAAACAATAGTGCTCTTAAAATATATTTTTTTATCAACAGTCATATAACCAAGACGTTTCGAATGTCATTCTTTAGCCAAAAATTTTACCAGCGTGATTCAGAAAATGATGCTTTATGCACAGCGCCATCTATTGGGCTTGAAGTCAAACTGTAACTGTTCGGATAGTTAAAAAATCCCGTTTTATGTTAAACTTCACTTAATTTATAATTATATTCATCGAAAACGACGTTTTACTCAATACATACTATACAGTTAAAAATATAAATTTATTATAAACAATTATACATTTATTATTATATTATATAAGTATGGATATAGATTGCTATATAATTTTCGCAGACAAACTAATGCCTTAAGTTCATTCAAATGACGATAACTTTTTTTAATTAACCGATTTTGATGAAACAAACTTTAAATGCTATTCTGAGTTGAAACAAAATAATTGGTAAAAGTTTTAAGTAAATCGGTTCAGTACTTTCGGAGATGTACGTGGTTATACGTACAGGCAGACAGACAGACAGACATTTCAGTCAAAATTACTAAATGTACAGATAAAATATTATTACTGTTTTATTATATATAGAGATTATGTATTTGTTTTTATTATTACAGAAAAACCAAAACTATGGTTACATAGATGACTGAATGTGGAACCCTACAGAGAATTTCATTTGCCCGATAAAAATATATACATCACAAATAATTTCTACAAGAAAGTGTCTGAAAGCGAGAAGATGATTAAAGTGTTGTCCAAAGGTGATTTGATAGCAAATGGAGACTAATATAAAAAATCAGAAGAGTTGATTTGTTTGTTTGTATAAGCGCTAAGATCTCTGGGACTACTAGTCGGATTTGCTTATGTTTTTGTTTTGTATGAAAGCTACATTCCTCAGAAGTGCTATAGGCTACATAACATTAAGATTTAATCGTCATCGTATTACTTTAACTGTGTGCGCTGCTGAAACAGTTTCATGTGTGTAAGTACATTGTACTACAAAAAAAATCTGGAGTGGCGGAACTCATCGCTGCGGTATTCCTCGACATGAGCGAAGAAATGAAAATATTAAATATTTCATTGCTTCGAGCGGAAAAAGAACTCACAACCTGTCGCTTCTGACCTCTGTTAGTTGTACTTCATTAATAATATTGAAATGATTAAACTTAGTTTTTTTTTTCATCCAATTTTTAATTTTTTGTAAGTAAGCTAAATACGAGTACAACAAATAAAATAACGATTTTTTTTCTTTCTATCCAGTTTAGACTTAATACGTACGCATGCAAATAAAGCTACTGAGCGACTGCATTGGATTTTTCGACGAAATATAATGTAGTATGCGAGGCCGTATATTGAACAATACTATGGTCAATATTGTATTGACTGTCAATATTGTATTGACAATAATATTGTTAGGCTGCGGCTAGCCTTTTACTTTTATTTAACACAATAAAAGCCGCCAAAATTTGTGTCCAACTTCATTCAATAACATCTGGTTATTGCAGTATAAACATATCTTCATCACAATGTCTAAAAGGAAAAGTTTTCGTAGGACTCTTAAATTTAAACCTGAAGTAGCAAGTAAAGTAGTCAATCAGACGAAGCCAATTTTAAGTGAATGCAGTAAAAAGGAGAAAATTGAGGTTCTGTCCGAGCCTATTAAATCTGCTTCTGATAAAAAGCTTTATAAGTAAGTATGAAGATTTTAAAATACCATAACATATAATAATTTTTAATAAATATAAATCTAATTATTTTCATATATAACATTAAGTTTTTTTTGTTATATTTTTTTATTTTTACAAACAAAAGGAATAAAATAAGCATTTTAGTACCTAACCAAAACAGCAGTATAGTTCCCCTTTAACTGCACATATTATATATACTAATATATAATAATAAAAAGAAGAGTTTATTTGTTTGTTTGTTTGTTTAAACGCTAAAATCTATGGGTGGTTTTTGGTTTTGTATGAAAGCTACGTTCTTCAGAAGTGCTATAGGCTATATAACATTATGGTGTAAGTCTTAGTTAGTCTTAAATAACAAAATAATAATGAACGCCATCGAATGATTTAAGTCCGCGACAGCTTATATCTCTTATAAATAAGCCACCATAAGGCATTTTGTTACAAAAAATAATTGAAAATTGCAAGGTGATATTTCAACGTTTTTTATTTTATAAAGATATTGAAACTTACGGACGAAAGTTATTCCATCATCAAGGAAACTTTATGGAGATATGCTTTAGCTTTTAATTTTATGAAGATATGCTTTATATATTAATATAAAATAATATAACACTCGAGGCCGGTCGTGGCGCAGCGGCACAAGGTGTGACTGCAAAACCGACTGGTTGTGGGTTCGATCCCCACTCGAAGAGATGAAATATTTACTTAAATTTATATTTCCATTTCTTCGCTCTGGTGTCGAGGTTAAGCGCGGCGTTGAGTTCTGCCACTCAACACGCAATGCCTCCAGAATTCGACAGAAAGTGGGGAACGGAGTGTCTTAACACTAGGTTCCCTCTGCCTACCCTGCTGTGTGCGGGATACAGCGTGAAGCTAATTTTAATTTTATTTTTTTAATTTTTATAACACTCTTTTTACGACCGCAAGACTACTGCGGGGTCGCCCTTGCCACCGATTTCGTCCCCGCAAGCAAATATGTAATGCTTGCACTTTCTCAAAGTAATTGAATGTATAAATTATATTGATTATATAATTTATATTGATTATCTTATGGCAAATGCAGCATAATAAAAGAATTATAAGTGGTATGCGGGCGAAGTCGCGAGTGGGCCGCTAGTTTTAAATACATTTGACCATTATGTCATGAATTGAACTGCAAGTTTGCTTACTATCTTTTAGAACAATAAGGTTAGAGAATGGTCTAACTGCACTACTCATATCAGATCCAAGTAAGCCATCTATTAGCAATGGGAGTTCTGAATCTGATGAGGAAAAGCTGGTAAGTTGCATTATTGTAATTTTAAATCTTTGATTAAATAGAGTCAAAGTCAGAGTTGTCTTTGCAATATGTAATAAATTCAAATTCCGTTCATTTGATAATACTATATCATATAGTTTTGATATTTTTTTTAAATATGTTTGTTAATAGATAAGTTATTTACTACTACTATTTTAACTCCATACAATATATAAAATTGCTTAATATTTTTTTTATATTGAATACCTTGTCAAATTGTTATGATATAGAATAAATTATGCAATAAGATATTGATCTAGTCATGTATCTTGTAATCTTGAACGATACTATAATTATTGTGATCCTATTATCTAGCAGTTTGGTTCATGGTCAACAATTAGTAACTTAAAGTTTTCCAATTTATAAAGAAAATTTATTAACTTAGATAACCTTTATAAGAGGTTAGTCATGGCGCAAAGTGTGATTGCAAAATCGACCGGTTGTAGATTCCATCTCCACTCGAAGACATGAAATATTTATTTAAATTTATATTTTCATTTCTTCGCTCTGATGTCGAGAAAAAGCGTGGCATTGAGTTCAACACGCAATGCCTTTAGATTTCGGCGGAAAGTGGGGAATGGAGTGTCTTAGCACTAAGTTCGCACTGATACAGCGTAAAGCTGATTTTAATTAAGATTTTTAACCTTTATAAATTCTATCACAATTTTGAGATTATAATGCTGTTTAAATAAAAAAAAAAGGTGCAAAGTATTATTTCTATAATTTCTTTTTAATCAATCCTAAGGCAGTTGTAGCACAGTACAACAGTGTCTGACAACAGTTGTGTCCCCATTTGGCGGTAATGACTTACTTTAATTTTTACAGTGATAATAAGACTAACTAACTAATCATCACCATATTTATAGTTTTAAATATAAAAAAACATATCATAACCCATATAGTCTCACATTTTTTTTTAATCTTTTAAATTTAATGGAGGATCTTAACTCCATTTTGCACTTTTTTTTTAATTAATTAAATACAGTAAATAAAATATTTTGTTATTATTTTCAATCAAAAATATTGAATTAAATTCGTTAAAATATAGTAGAATTAAAGATTTCCGTAAGATGGTGGTGTAGCAGCGGGTGCAAATTGCGGCATCGGACTGTAGCCGATCTAACTCCTAAATGGCTTGGCCTCCTTTTATATTCTATCTTTGTGAGGATTATTTATACACTATTAGTTGCTTTCAGACAAAAACTTATAAAAAAATCTTGATACTATATTTCTGAATATTCATTTCATAAAATATAAACCATTCTTTTCTATGAAAAATAAAATAATTTTATTCATGTATTACCATAAATAATACCATATTTGAGGCCAGTCGTGGCGCAGTGGCACAAAGTGTGACTGTAAATTTGGATGTGGACTGTGGTGTGGATTCGATCCCCACTCAAGGAGATGAAATATTTACTTAAATTTAGATTTCCATTTTTTCGCTCTGGTATCGAGGCAAAGCACGGCGTTGAGTTATGCCACTCAACACGCAATGCCTCCAGAATTCGGCAGAGAGTGAGGAACGGAGTGTCTTAACACGGTACCCTCTGCCTACCCTGCTGTTTGTGGGATACAGCGTGAAGCTGATTTAATTTGATTTTAATTTAATAAATAATTAAGTACGCGGCTCGACCACCGCTCGCCGCAGCGCCTGCGCGGGTCGCGGGCGGTGAGGGCGCAGACGGCGCATTTTAAAACTGTGATATTTTATAAATACAAATTTATACAAAAATACAAATTTAAATATATAAGACAAATACTTATACACATATACATACTAATACATACACATGCAAACAAATATATACACATACACACAAATAGATATACATACATACTTTATATTATACTCAATGTCAACATAACCTATTTAAGATGTTGTCATAAAGTGATGTCTTACAGCTTTTTTAAATTATAACAATGATTTCGCCTGCCGAATATTTAAGATAAGTTATCCCCAGTTATATAGATTCTACTGTAAAGGACTGGTCGTATATTTTTGTCTTATGTAAAGGAATGCATAACGTTAGATTGCGCAATGGCCTAACTTGATTTCCTGGTGATTTCATGAAAACAAATTTATCCCTCAGGTAAGAAGGAGCAGTAGGACTTAATAATACACAGTACAAAAAGGTAAGAAAACGTAGATTCCGGCGACAACGTATAGAGAGCCACTTGAGCTTTGAACGATACTGAGATACGTGATCATATTTACGGAGACTAAATATGCATCGAATAGCTAGATTTTGAATTCGCTCAAGTTTGTTAAGCTGGTCCTCGGATAAATTTGTGAAGCTTGCATCTGCATAATCAAGAATAGATAATAACATAGAATTTGCTAGCATAATTTTGGTGGGTATGGGTAGAACAAATCGTAAACGTCGCAATAATTTCAAAGCCAAGAAAGCTCTTTACTAATATGGCTAATATGTAACGACCATGATAAGTTTTGATCAAAATACACACCCAGATTTTTTACATTATTGCAATAAGATTTGCAAACACCATTGTATGTAACAGATGGTACATTTGGCCAATCAATCCTACGTGTAATACCTGGACTTCCAATAATAATCACCTGTGATTTAATAGGATTTACGCTAATACCGAAGGACTGACTCCACTTATAAATTGCATCTAAATCGTTATTAACATCGCTAATTGCACTTAGTAGATCTTCTAGGTTACATTGACGGTAGATTTTAATGTCATCTGCATACATATGATAGAGAGAAGAGATATTCCGAGTAATTGAGTTAATGAAAATTAAAGGAGATAGCACGCCACCTTGCGGTACCAGCTAGGACATGAAAATTTCTCCTCCATACGAATGCGTTGCCTTCGCCCTTTGAGGTAACTATGAAACCATTTCAACACTGATGGAGATATTTTAAAGGAATATAAAAGTCTTAACAATATGTCGTGGTCAACGTCATTAAAGGCGTTACTAAAATCTAAAAGCGTTAAGATAGTACATTTCTTATTATCCATACTCCACCTAATATCGTCAGTAACTATAAGTAAAGCAGTAGTCGTACTAGTAAAGCAGTAGTAGTAAAGCAGTAGTAGACTAAGGAGAAAGTATTTATTTTATAAGCTTTTATTTAGTTTCACCTGTCGCGATATTTGCTTTTTGCAATCAAATCTTGCAAGCTAATTTGATTGAGCTGAAATTTGGCAAGTTCTTCTCTCTTCTATCTTTATTACCTGTGACAATGCAATTTTTTTGTCAATCTAATATGGCACCTTACATATTTCAAAATAACTAACCCAATATGGGTGTTAAATGAAAGGATTTAATTAGCCTGTAGAATACAAAACTTTAAAAAATATTCAAATCCAATATGGTTGCTAGTACAAAATGGCGGCTTGCGTACATGTTTTTGTTCAACTAACCCAATATGGATATCAAATGAAAGGGAGATGGATTATATTACAGTTAATACTTTGGTGCTAGTAACCAGGGTCTGAAGATGCAGCTCGAAGATGGCCGTAGGAATTCAGTAATTAAGTGGCATAACCCCATCGAATTTGAGCTCGTATGATTTGTTTTAACGTGACCATCTAGCACCAAACTACTTGGGGCTAGATGGTCACCAGTGTCTTATGATGGACCTGGAAAATAGTCACAGGAACTCGGTAATTAAAAGGCGCAAATCCGTCGAATTTGGGCTCGTGTGATTCGTCTTAACGAGAACTTTAGTACTAGCTGGTAACCAGGGTTTGATGATGGAGCTAGAAAATGTCCACAAGAACTCGGTAAATAAGTTAAATAATTCCATCCAATTGGGGCTTATATGATTCATCTTAAGGAATACTTTAATGCTTGATGGTAACCAGGGTCTAATAATGGTGCTGGAAGATGTCCATAAGAATTCGTTAACTAAGCGAAATGATTTCATCGAAATTGGGCTCGTATGATTCATGTTAACGAGTACTTTGGTGCTAGATGATAACCAGGGTCTAATAATGGTACTGGAAGATGTCCATAAGAACTTGGTAACTAAGCGACATACTTCCATCGAATTTGGGTTTGTATGATTTATCTTAACGAGTACTTTGGTACTAGATCGTAACCATGGTAAAAAACTTAAAGAGGAAACTTTACTTAGGAACATGTTCCGAATCCTAAATGGAACAGCTGGAATATGTTCCTTATTTTTGCTGGAACGTAACATCACTACTTAAAAGTAAAAAATAATTTTCCATAAACTAGCACGTACTTTGATTTTGTTAAACAAAAATAATTAAAAAAAGGTTTTATAATTTTGAAGTCGGTGTCAAGCTAATGCTACAACAACTTTACTATAATATCGAATTACTAAGCCTGTTTCTTTTACTTGGCGCCGACTACATTTGTTTCTCTCTGTCTACAATACTACACACAAAATTAAGCCTGAAACAAAAATCGTTTCGATTAAAAGAAAATTCATACTAAGAAAAAATATATTTTGTTTTAGGCAGCGTGTGCGCTTTCTGTTGGAGTCGGCAGTTTCAGCAACCCAGCAGATATACAGGGATTGGCGCACTTTGTAGAACACATGGTGTTCATGGGCAGCGAGAAATACCCAAAGGAGAATGAATTTATTTCGCTTGTTCGGGTAAATAGAAAATATTATCGATTTATGTATTAATTGACGCCGTTGTGGCGCAGTGGCATAAGCGTGTGACAGAAACGCGATGTTTGTGGGTTCGCTTCCCACTCGAAGGAATGAATTTTTTTTTTCTGGTAACAAGGTTAAAGCGCAGCGTTGAATTTCGCCACAGAACACTTAATGAACACTCGAAAAAATTGGAAAGTGAGGAGTGGAGTGTCTCACTATAGGTTCCCTCTGTCTACCCTGTTTTATGTTGAAAAAAAAAATAATATTACAATCTTACAAAACAGACCACTTAGTTATTTTTTTTTAACACTCGTTTTATATAGACAGAAGGCGGTTACGACAATGCTTCGACTGACTGCGAGGAAACAACCTTTTACTTCGAGATACAGGAGAAACATCTCCCAGAAGCTATGGATATATTCAGTCAGTTCTTCATCAGCCCACTTATGAAGAAGGAAGCTATGCAACGCGAAAGAGAAGCTATACAATCTGGTAATAACAATGATTTATATATTATAGAAAAAGATAATATATTTTATTTTATATTTCTAAAAAGTATACAAGTGCTTGCTTGCTAAAAACCTGATTACACCTGGCTGGTGTCTTTTTTAAAATATTTTTTTGTCTCGAAAATATTAGACAACTAAATAATGTTTAATTCATCACGTAAATAACAGAATTAAATAATATTTCTACTAATTATGTCATCTTGCTCCTTATAGCTTATCTAACTTATCTAACAAATATATACACACAACAAAAAAATGTGTTTTCATTTCCTAGCTCTAGCAACAAGACAAAGTGCTGCGTAGAGTTCCGGCAATCAATACGCAATGTCTGTAAATTTCGGCGGGAAGTGATAATGGAATGTTTTAACAATAGGACTATAGATAATATAATATTAATAGGTTATAGCGGGATACACCGTGAAGTTGAAAAGAAAAATTAATACACAACATTTCTATTATAGAATTCTCATTGGCCGCTCCGGGCGATGCCAATCGTAGGCACCAGCTCATCGCATCCCTTTTCCCGGAAGGACACCCAGCTAGAACTTTTCCTTGGGGCAATCTACGTAGTTTACGCGACGATATACATGATGATGACAAATTGCATAAAGCTGCCCATGAGTTTAGGAAACGCCATTATAGCGCTCATAGAATGACTTTGGCTGTACAGATTGGTTGAGTGGTTTTGAAATGAATAGTAATGTTAGGTGGATTAGGAATTTTTGTGTAGGTATGCTTCCGAGAAATACATTCGTAAAAAATGAAAGACTTTTGTGAAAGTTTACTATTAAAAATAAATACATAGATATTTACAAAATTAAATGTTAAACAGTTGCCGAAAACGTTATTGAAAATCGAATATAGAAATACATTTGATGTAACAATAAATTATATTTTAATATACCACAATATGATCGACGAATCAACGATCGTCTATGGGTAAAAGACCCATTCCACCCCTATTCTATACTATCTTGATGTTCGCCGATTTTCAGTGTTTCGAAAAATGTTCGAGAATTTGTGATTTTTTGGAAAAATCACAAATTCGGATTCTTAATGAAAATTGACAAATACAGCCCGACTGTTGAGTCGGCGCTCGTGATTCTTCTTCATAATATAGCTCAATAGTAAATCTTTTGTATAATGTAATATTTCAAAACTTCGCCTTATAAATCTTGCAAATAACATGGAAACAAAAATCGTTTTTAAATAACTTAAATTTTATTCCTAGGGCTACTAGACCATATTTGTACTCAATAAACATTGTCTAATTAAAAAAAAATTAAAACTCTTGTGTAAATATGTGAAAAAATCGGTTTAAATATAGTCAATTCTCGTAATAAAAAAATATTTTTTTGCTGTTTTATGATTTGAGTACATTTTTTAATATTTTCAAAGATTATTTTTTAATATTTTCAAACTTTCAAAGAATATTCTATACTAACACTAATAGTTTTTTAAATTACTTCTGGAAAAAATTACCAGTATTTTTTTGTATAGCCCTTGAAAGTTTTTGATGAAATTTAGCTTATTTAAAAATGATTTTTGTTTCTATGTTATTTCTAAGACTTATAAGCTGATAGTTTTGAAATATTACATTATACAAAAGGCCTACTACTGAGATATATACAGAAAAAAATTACGATCGCAGACTCAACAGTAGGGCTGTATTTGCCAAACTTCTTCAAGAATCCGATTTTTTCCAAAAAATCACAAATTCTCAAATTGCCGAAACACTGCAAAATCAGCAAACATATATGGGGGTGAGATGAATAGGTACTAAAATCCTCTACCCACAGACAACCATTGATCTATCGTTCACGTTACATCCTGTATATTCTCAACGCAATATCTTAGAATATTCAAAAATACAAGTGTTAAAATCTTTTGATTCTTTTCTTCATAATTATTTCTTTGTTTAATGTATTTTTCTATGTACGCACTTTTCTGTAGGTTAATAAAAAGTATTAATTATAAGTCTGTTATTTCTAAGTTTTACATAATTTACAGGCCCGTATGAATCTTGCAGATCTAGAGAAATATGTATCATGTACGTTCGGACAAATACCCACGAATAAGTTGCCAGCTGATAATTTCAGTAAATTCTCTTTCAAACCAGAAATGGTTACACCGCAATTCAAAAACATTTATTACGTGAAACCAGTTAGCGATACTACTGAGGTAAATTAAAAATTGTGTTTTACCCTATACCACTGTATTATGGTGTGCACTTTTTTCTATGTGTAATAACTACTACAAATTATCTAAAATTTTAAATTTAGACTCTTAAAAATATTTCATTCTACACGTGTTTCATGTTTTATTAGAATTCACCCCCTATATTGAAAATAATTTCATAAACATATATAATAAATATTCGTATAGTTCAAGCAGGCGAAGCCGCTCAGGTCGGCTAGGCTAATATAAAGAATAACTGAATACAAAAAGCTTAGCTTAGACCATCTCTGATAAAATGTGATGGATGTGTAATAATTACGTTCGAGATAATTTATATATTTACAGTATTTTTATTTTGCTGATGTCTAGTTTATTACAGGTTCTGTCATTAGTAGAACGTATATCACAATACTCCAAGTACATTACATGTAGAGCACTGAGGTAGATTAATGTAAATATATATCTAGAGGCCAGAGGTGGCGCAGGGGCACAAAGTGTGCTGCAAGATCGACTGGTTGTGGGTTCGAACCCCACTCGAAGAAATTAAATATTTGTTTAAATTTATATTTTCATTTCTTCGCTCTAGTGTCGAGGCATAGCACGTCGTTTAGTTCCGCCACTCACTACGCAATGTTTCCATAATTCGGCGGAAAGTGGGGAACGGAGTGTCTTAACATGAGGTTCCCCCTGCCTGATATATGTTGAAAATGTGGGACCTTAACTCATACGGGACCTATACTCATCAACTTTAGTGATCTAACCTAGTACACTAGAATTTCTGTGATATTTTCGCGTAAAATGCCTGTAAAATGCTCATACCTAAAGAAATTAATTAAAATACCTCAACAGTTCAGACGTAGAATTTTTTTTCATTTCACGATGTTTATACATACCAGTATTTCGTGTGACGTAGTTACGCATAGATATCAATAACGTAAACACATACTATTACAAAAAGTTTGAACTTTGAACGCCAATACCTGAGACTCGATTTCGGAATGAGGTGTATTCGGCGGTTTCACTTTTGAAAGGTTTATGTCTGCGTACGGCGTTCTTGACAAATGGCGTTTTATTTTACAACAATAATTTTATTATTTATTTTGTTTAAAAAAAACATTTTATCATTTTTGGGGAAAAAAAATTGTATTAGGCTTCTATAGAAAATGTAGTTACATTCAAAAGTGTTGCAGACATAGACACTGTATACATTTTATAAAAAATACGCGATATTAATTTGTTTTTCTTCTAGCTACATTTAACATGGTGCATGAGATCATTGATTTCCGAATACGAATCGAAGCCGCACAAGTACGTGTCGTTTCTACTGGGACACGAAGGACACGGTAGCCTCCTCTCTTATTTAAGGAAAAAGTAAGTTAAAATCAGCTTCACGCAGTATACCGCACACAGTTTGATAGGCAGAGGGAACCTTTTTTTTTTTTCTCGTGAGGAAATCCTGTTACGGATACCGGCCCGAGTGGGGACTCGACCTCGGTTATGTGGGACTCGCGGACTGGCAGATGTAGGCCGTCCGAATAACCACTAAAATCTCACGGTGCTCCTCCTCGACCGCCATTGGCCGCGAGACGCGGCGGAGGCAGAGGCAATCTAGTGTTAAGACACTCCGCTCCCCACGTTCCGCCGAATTCTGGAATGCCAAAAAAATTAAAATANAAAATCTATTAAAAAGTCCACGATGATGTATGTTTATCTCTAAAGGTTGGACCACAGTGACCATTTTAATATATTTAATTTTTTTTTTTTGTATTATTGTTAATATATTTTCCATAATTTCGTATTCAATCTTTTTCAAAATAATTTAACATTTCACCTAGATTAAAATTATATTTTATTGTACATCATTCTACTAAATACTAAAGGAGATTCAAAATGAGTTAGCCTACGATTTTGTAAATTTTTTATACATTTTCGAACAGTATTTCTATGTGGTTATTTTCTGTTTATTATGAATTTATATTTTTCTTTGGTTCTTCGCTTATTCGAGTAGTAGATTAGTAAGATTTTCATTAATTTCTTAGTGTGGTGTAAGTTTCGGCGCTGCGCGGCATCGGCATAATGTTATTTAAGTATTAAGGAAAGAATGGTCGGTTATTTCAGTTAGGTTATCTATACCGTTGTAATACATTTAATAAATCGTAGTTTTAGTTTTTTGAGATTTTATTTGATATTGCTCGCAAAAATTACCGAATTTAACGTAGAAAGGAGTTTAGTTATTTCATATAGTATCTATGTACGCGCGCAAGGAAAATATGTAAAAAGATTTTTCCCGGGTAAATCAATAAAATCAATCACTGAAAGTCCAATAAAAATCAGTTCAGTTGTTCTGGACATTAGCTCGGGGAATAGAAAGACAGACAGAGACAACATATATAAAATTATTTTTTATTGTATTTGAGTATTATGTAAATAACCACATGCACTTGCAAAAACATAGCACAACACATTTAATTTTAATATTTATAAATATTTATTTTATTTTGATAATATTGGAAATGTAGCTGGTTATGTTTATTCTTTTTTATTAACAGTTTACTTTGGTTAGGTTTACTTATTGTTTTTGTTCATTTACTTTGTTCATTAGTCAGATATTTTTCGGGTCCGCTAGTTTTATTATATAATTCCTTTTTTAGGGTTCCGTATGTTTTAAGGAAAAAAGGAATCCTTACAAGATCACTCTGTTGTCCGTCTGTCTGTCTGTCTGATTTATCTCAAGAACGCTTGGTGATATCGAGTTGAAATTCAAACCATTTAAACTATCCTTTGCTTGCGGCAGTTATTTTCCAGGCAACCATGTGTTACAGTGTTGAAAAAAAAATAAGCTTTAATTTGAGAAAAAAAATATTAAAAGTGATTGCGGCAGGATTCTTCTAGGCAACCCTAGTGTAATCTATTCTACTATCATGTATTATTCTTAAGTATAAATTTAATTAGAGAAACAGATCCCTACAGATTTAAGCAATGGGATCTTAGGCCTTAAGATGTGCCTGAATTTTAGAAAAAAGCTTAAGATCTCTAATTTTTGCACGGAATACCCAGTGGGCGAGTTCGACTCGATATATTATTTGTTGTTAATTTTTTCTTTCACAAGTATAAACAAACTCCGTTCCAAATCGAACCCGCAACCATCGCATTTATCAATCAATATATTATAATCAATATATATATGATATTTTATTATTTATCACAGAGTATGGGCCCTTGGTGTCTACACGAGTAATTCAGAAAGTGGCATAGAATACACTTCTATGTACAGCCTGTTCTCAGTACAAGTTATTCTTACTAAAAATGGACTTGATCATGTCGACGAGGTAGGTATTCAAGAAAAAATTATGAAAAAATCAAAATTATAATCAGCTTGTAACAGTATGTACCTTGGGTATAAGTTAAAAATAAATAAATAAAACAAAATATGCATGGCAATACACATAAATAACATAGTTAATTATGAATAACACACACTATATATTTTTAATACCAAATTAATCGAGACGAGTTCGTGTATTGTCGTCCCGAGTGTCGCGACCGTCGTTCTGTCTATATAGGTGGTGGTGATGCTGGAAGGCAGCGGTCGAGTCGAACTCTTAAGTACTACGGTACTAATAAATATGATGCACATAAAGACTCGTACCAAGTATATTATAAATATAATAAAAAAATTCGAAGCCTATGATGGCACGATCTTTTAGGATCGAATTTCTTAT
>JAAIXJ010000747.1:42765-79496 GCA_013403705.1 Heliconius hermathena | reverse complement strand
GACTAAACACAAGCATTAACAAACATTGAATGTTAAGGGTGCGGGGAACTTTATGAGGAATGACATCATATAAGGGACGAATCAGCTTAGGGCAAGTGAAAAGTATGAGGGGAACCGTCGTCTAGGCCACATACACACAGTGAGTGGTCCCTGACCCTGATCTTAGCTAGCATGCACAGGTGTACATGCATGTCCAAGGCGCAAGCGACAAATGGTTGATATCATCCTCCGTTCAGTAAAATTTTGAGAAAAAAACCAAGGTCGCCTGGAAATGTTAGGTTGAATGGCAGCATAAAACTTACCTTTCTGAAGTAATATTTGTATTGCATTTTATATTATATTTTAAAAACAAATTTCTGAACCATTTCAGTAAGAGGTAGATCAAATATTGCAATATATATTGACACCACCCATATCACAAATTGTAGCTGCAATATTTAAGCCATTTCAAACATTTTTGTTGAATCTGGAAATAAAAATACAAATAAAAAAACTATTATCACAAATCTTTACAAATAAGGCTTTAAGTTTAAGTTAATGTTTACCGATGTAAATTGGTAGGACCAGGATTAGCGAACCTATAAAATTTAAATTTATTATTATCAGCTTCACGCTGTATCCCGCTAAATTTAATTTCATAAGCAAGTAATAAAATGCAATAGAAATTCGAATATTAAATAACAGTTTGCGTCGCCGAAAGAAACAGTAGGTTAGCCATTTGCAAATTATAATGTTACCCCATATCAAAAGATAATCCTACTATTGCGCTTAAAATACCGGTTACATAAATTGTTTCTGATTTCAATTGAAAACTTTATAGAACTAAATTACATTGCAAATTTTTGTTTTCATTTTTTAATTATAATTTAAGATTAACTTCTATTCTTTTCGGAGTTACATTTTATCATGGTACCTTGCATACATGAAACTTTATAAAGAAAGTTATTTATTAAATATTAAATAAATATACCACAAAAACATCATGTAAATCATTCAAGAAAATACTTTTAAAAAAACTACTAATTAGTAGTTTTACTTTAATATAGCAACACTAAGTATCATAATTAATTTTTCGGGACTTATTTACAATCCCCCGTAGGTATGTCGCACATGCCCCTTAGGAAGTCGACCGGGCCTGATGTAGGCCGAACAACTACTAAATATTTCTGATCATTACCGAGCCGAGGCGCCACATGCTATTTTCATAGCAGATAATGAATATTATAAATAACAGTCAGTGTTGAGTAAATAATGATTAGAACATTAGAAATTTATAATGAATTATATTATCTGTTGTTTGTTATAACGCCCGACTTTAGTGTCTACCAACCAATGATTACGATGTTTTGAAATGCCATCTAATATTTGATTTCAAAACTATTTTACGATTTTTTTTTTGTCCTGGCAACAAAGTGATGAAAAATTTGCAAAACCAAACAAAATGTCAATTATGAAAAATGGTGGCTGCTCTCTGTGCGTTTGTAGATATCTTCATTTCTACATTTCTATTTTCGTTATTTGTTTACAGAAAGTCTCGAGCTTTATTCTCCTCCTCCTTGCAGCTTCATAATGGTACCAGAATGTCGGGCCATGTATATTTTAACAAACATAAATAAATGAGGCAACACTAACACTACCACAGGAATTCGGCGGAAAATGGGGAACGGGGTGTCTTAATACTAGTTTCGCTCTGCGTACCCTGCTGCCTTATATGCCTAATACATGCAAATAACAACAAAAAAATCATACATGCAAGAAATAATAAACAAGTTCAGATTTAATATAGATGTCATCAACATTTTAAATGAAAGCCGCATATCGTAAGTGGCTATCAAAATTATAATTTTTACGGGTATGCTTGATACAAAAAATCTTACAAAGAATCAATGAGGATGGGTTACGACGTTATCGAAAAATAAAATAAATGGACACTGGAATAATGTATGGATTTTTTAACTTGGAACAGTTATTATCTCCTTAACTGTAAAATTCCATGCCAATATCACATACTTCGACAAATATGTTAAAAAAAATATCTTCACCCGAGTGAACTTGTGTTAAGTCTTTGGTTCTTTGAATCCTTCACATTTGCTTTGTGAGTGTTATTACCTGAATACAGAACAAGGTATCACTTTTCTCTTCATTTTGTATTTCTTTATTGTACTCGAAAATATATCGTAATCAAACATTATTGACGTGATAGTCTTATAAATCGATGAACGCCGGCTGCACGCAAAAAAAGCATGACTCATTGTCACGTTCCTCTTATGAGCGTGCAAGGGAGAGCGCGGAAAAAGCAATAGAGAGGCACGATCGACCTAAGCGTTCTTCTATTTCTATCTATTCACTGTTACTTGAAATTAATCTGAATAATTTAACTAAAAAATATTAATATTGACGAGGGCAAATAAATGTAAAATCTAATCTGGACAGTACGTACGATGACCGTACTGTAACTAACTTTTAAATTATTTCAGCATGATATGAGTGAAATAAAACATAATAGTTTTCAATGTCTTCAATCAAGTTCTTCCCGTATTTTAAGAAAATAGATAGAAAACTAAAAATAATTCATCCAGTTTTCTGAAATTGCATAACAGATAAAATGTAAATTATTTCAATTTTTTTTAATTAGTCATATTGTTATTAATACTTATATAAAATGAAAAAAAAAATAATTAAATCAGCTTCACGCTGTATCCCGTACGCAGCAGGGTAGGCAGAGGGAACCTAGTGTTAAGACACTCCGTTCCCCACTTTCTGCCGAATTCTGGAGGCATTGCGTGTTGAGTGGCAGAACTCAACGCCGCGCTTAACCTCGATACCAGAGCGAAGAAAATGAAAATATAAATTTAAGTAAATATTTCATCTCCTCGAGTAGGGATCGAACCCACAACCACTCGGTTTTACAGTCACACCTCGTGCCGCTGCGCCACGACTGGCCTCAATAAAATGACTATATAAAATAGAAACAACAAATAAAAAAAATATAAGTAATATAAATAACAATACTTTAAAAAGTTTTTAAACTATTTTATTGAATATACCTCTTCGTGACACAATAGCATGTGTGTTTCATTATAAAAAAATATCAAATACATATAATAACACAATCAACATTTAACAACACACACTATTTACTTTGCAACAAAACTTTCTGGTATAAGCAACAGGAGAATCAGTGTAATAATACTTACTGATATGAAAATAATATGTGAAACACAAATCTTGAAAAATATATATTCAAATACTAAAATTACATATATATATTTTATAAATATAAGGATATTTTAAAATAGATTCGCCTTTATAATTGAAGTAAATCGTGTCACTTACGATTGTTCTAGAACAAAAATATTCAAATAAGAAGTTAACTAAATTGAGCACTTAATTCTTAAGTGAGACAAAAGGATATTATTTTAGTATTAAAAATATATCGTCCATATACAAAGTGACTTGATTTTGATGCATTACCACAGAAAATAATAAAATTATTAATTAAATAATTGAAATGAATAATAAAATTATTAATTAAATAATTGAAATGAATAATAAAACAAAACATCATCATTATGTTGACATTATATTGAAAAAATTGTAAAATGATTCTTTATATTCTAATTTGACAAGAATATAATAATAATTACACATCACAAAACACAATAAATAACGATAATGGCTTACAACAGCCTTAGAAATGAATGGTAAAATATGGTATACGCTAAGAATAGGTTTAGACAGTGCCGGATTAACACCGCTTATTATTATAAAATAATAATAATAATATTATATATTGTGAATATTTCAGAATAATATATATATAGTAAATTATTATTTTTCAATTATTTTGCAATTGAGATCGAGCGCCTTTCATTCAAGATATTGCTGACTTAGCTTATGTTGAATCCGGCACTGGTTAGTTCATAACAAATTGTTACAATTAAAAACAATATTTAATGTCTAATCGCCAATCCGGCTATTATTCAATACTTAACATATGCAGAAATTAGAACTATGATAAAATGTTTATATTCCAATGGAAGACAGTACCATTGAATATGGAGTAATAATGTTTTTTATCATGTTCAATATTAGGTCAACGTCTCATTGGTCCCAGTATGGTTTATTCGTCATCATAGAAAACATATTTTTGTGTACATATATGTTGGTTGGTAATGGAATCCAACTGAGACCAGTTTTGTAAATAAAGGTACACCAACACAATGTAGATAATTAATTATGACTTCATATTATTTGTCTGAATGATTTTGGGGAAATTATACGAGACTTATTCAAGACATGACTGGATGGAAAGTAATATGTCGCAAAATTCTAATTTCGAGAAGATCTAGTTCAAAACTTTGAAAATTTTAAAGCTGATTTAAAAAAAATGTGTAAATGATACCTTCATCAAGTAGTGAAGTTCTAAAATATACATAACACCATCATTCACGCATAGAACATCGAAAATCCAGAAATGCGTTATATCATTTTCACCTACTCATGTCTAAATAGAACACTTTTCCTCACGCGTGGAATTTATCGAAGTAAATATCGACAATTTCAAAAATCACACACAAAAATAATTGAAATGAATTTGCCGTTTAGTAATAGTTAATTTGGTACGGAATAAATTTAACTGTATATTAATATTTATTAAGCTGTTTAGAGTTTAAGTTCTTTTGTAAATGAAGGTTTCTCGATTGATTATGTAAATTGATTGTAATGAGACATGTTTGATGAAAATGTAATAAATAAAATTAAGAAAAAAAAATACAGTTTTTAGAATCAGAAGGATTATGAGTTATAGAATAAAAATAAATAATATATTTCATAAGTTACTGTTTTATTATGTTTAAAGAAATTCATTGTGTAGGAGCACCTTCAGACCACAATGTGTCAGTATGTAGAGGTGTTGAAAAGCGTCTAATCAATAACATAATTATATAGCAACAAAACATAACATGACATGAGTGCGTTTGCCGTTCGTAAAACATACAGGAACCATGACAGTTTACTATAGCATATAACTATTAATAATCATAATCTTTAAGTGTATACAGATGAATCAAGTGAAATACCTAATTTTATGTTTAAAACGAACAATATACGTCATACGACTACATCCTATCTCTTGCTAGACTTTCAAAAAGATATTTTTTCTGATCGAAAGAAAGAGTTAAAGTCAAAAGTCGATTAACATATATTATTAGGATTACGGCCATTTTAAAATCTATCCGACTTTAATACTACATCCGTTTTACGAACAGTAATGACGTCACTCGTCGAGGTCGATGAAGCCAAAGCTATTTACAGCGTACACTCACTCACTTAACAATCACTTTATACGATTCTTTCATAGAAGAGTAGGTAGGCCTGAGCTCGGAGGACCTTTTCTTCGCTGACTTCTGACACCATGCTGTCTGACACATAGTACCATTTGCCTGTCGCGGCGGGGGCTTGAGGGCCTTCACCTGATTCGTACCCAGATAAGTCGGATTCTGAGTCTGCGTCATCTCCAGCCGGAATATTCGCACTTTTAGGCAAAAACCACCATCGAGGATCTCCCGCTTTGACTTGCGGACGTACTTTCACGTATGCAACATAGTGACCACCGTGCATACCTCCAGAATGTTCGACCACACCGTATAAAGAATATTGTAGTTCGTTCTGTCCGCGAGCTACATTAGGCAGCTTCTTCAATTTATCCATAGCGCAAAACGGCGCTAAGTCAAGAATTGTGGGGAAGTCGACATGTTTGGACATTTTCCTGAACATGCACCTTGGTCCAATTTGGAATCGTTTCAAATGTAATATTAAGATGGCCGGCGGGCTTGACACTAAGAAGCGTTTAGTCGCGTTAGTATAGACAGTCTTGCCATCTTTACCGTTGATTCGTTCGGTGCAGGTGTCGCAGCCCACCTTATTATTGCCGGTCAGAAGTTCCAACGCCGTGAATTGACTGAGGCAGGACTGCACGCTGCATTCGTCCTCATCGCATACATAACGCGGGGAGAGGGGACTCTGTCGCGCGAAGGACAATGAATCCCGAGTCACGTTGTTTTCTAACTCCATTTTTGGTCTCACTGGGGGTGGTTCTACTATCTTTTCTGGTGAAGGTAACGTTTTCGGTTTATTATCCATGTCCAGTTTTAATTTCTCCAATTTAATTGTTACATCCTGTTTCATCTCATTGAAGATGGAGTCAGCATTCCTATTGTTAAGCTCCCAGCTGTTTTCAAACAGATCTCTGCTCGCTTGAACACTAATACCCCTAGAGACAACTTCATTGGAGTATTCTGGAGCAAAGGCTATCCTGGACACTGGTCGTTCATAATCACTTTTGACTGGAGACAGTTTATTATGTTGAGGACTAGAAAGATCTAGATTTATTTCGCTTGATAAAGAACTATGGCTGCCTAGTTCCTTTCCATTGATCGGTGAATCCACATTATCTACAGTTTCCGTGGAATTGTGCTTAGTGTTCTCAGGACTTGCTACCCCTGAATCCGGGTTTGAGAAGTTCGCTATCAAAGGTTTATATTCTAACTGAATAGCTGTGGATCCAAAATCATCATCCTTATCAGTAGCTTCTGGTGTATTATCAGTTTTCTCCTTATCAAGATCAACTGGGCTCGTTCTTACTGAATCAGTACTGGTAACCTTCTCAGTGCTGTACCCTGATTCCATATGGTATGCTGCAAAGTTGGCAGCGGTGTGGGCCACTGCTGAAGTATCACCTGTATTATGGTTTTCTGTTTGCCGAGGCACATCTTCCAAATTGTCTTCAATGTCAGCATCTGATTGTTCCGAAGATGACTTACCATCCTCTTTACCGTTTACATCTCCTGATTTATCTTTGGATGAGTTACCTGGAACACAGACAATTTATTATTGAAGAAATCTTTTACTCATTTTTTTAATAAAATTATCCAATTTTTTAATATCAATCATAATTTGATTATTATCAATCAGTAATAGCTATACAACAAATAAAAAAAAACAATAAAATATATTAATATAAAAATATTTTTTTCATTACAGCACTAAAAGGCAAAGCACACAATTTTTAACTATTAATTTACAAATTTAAAGCACCTTTATTCTTTCGGGCCGCTTTTCTGGCCGCTATGCGTTTGTTCAAAACATGCGTAAGATTCTTGGAAGATTTGTCCTCCTGACTGTTTGTTGTGTTCTCTTCTGAAATATAGTTTTATTAATGTCATCTTATTATGCTCTACTGGTTTTTAAGTATGACAGTTATTATATTTATAGTTTCAATTTTATTCCAGAATAGTGAGGGTAGAATCTTGTCAGTGAGACAGAATCTTGTTCCATTCCCCAAAGACCGCAAAATTTGCGAGACATTGTGATGTTAAATGGTGGAATTCGATTCGGAATTCGGTGTTTGACAAAATTGCTATAAATTTTTTTTTATTGAATTGACTCAAATTTTACTGTACAGATATAGTTCTTGTAATGATATTATTATTAGAAAAGGAAAAATATGGAAATTAGTAAATTAATAATTATTTAGTTCAGGTGGGCAAAGTGGCGATGTTATTTATGTGTTATATAACCCATCCCAAAAGTATAAGTTTAATTCACAACAATCGCGCTCAAGTCGGGCACTGTCACACTGCATTACAAATAATCATTAAAAAAACCGCAAAATCTCACCATTAGGTGTTTTCCTCCGCACCAGAGCTGGAGGCTGAGGTCTGGACGCCGCCACTGGGAGGGAAAGATCCAGAAAATATTCCACTCGATCCGACTGGTGGAAGCACTCCTGGCACTCTAGTGTCGAAACTAGGAAACCTCTAAAGACCTGGAATGGAAAATATATGGTAAAATTTTAAACTTCAGGTAGGCAGAGGGAGGGTCTAGTGTCAACACACTGCCTGCCTCACTCTCCGCCGAGTTCTCGAGGCATTGTATGTATAGTGGCGGAAATAAACGCCGCGCCGCTAAAGGCAAAGGCCTTCATATTGGAACGAAAAAGTGAAAATATTAAATATTTCATTCACCCGATTATGATTTGAACCTACAATCGTTAGTCGTCGTCGTTCGTAGCCTTATTTGATAAAAAAGATCCCAATGTTACTTATTTATTAAATACAAATATCCACATAGATAAGATCTAGATAGATATGATAATGTAAAAGATTATAAGGCATTGAAGATCTGGATGTGCTAGTTGTGTTGGAAATATGTTGCCAAATAGGCCATTTTGGAAAAAAAAAAACTTTTTTATATTTAAAACAAATAATTTTTAATAGTAATTAAAATTTATTTTATTATTTTATAAGATACGTGTGATTAAAATCAAAGTATATATATTATAAATTTTAATTTTTTAGTTTAAAAAATTTTGAACATTATCCTTTTTATATGTAATAATTTTCTCTAAGCCATACCAATTATTATGATCTTAATTCCACACTATTATTATAAATTTAATTTAAATAATCATATAGTTTTATATTTTTATTAGTTCCATTTTTTCTGTATAGAACAGTAGGCAGAGAGAAAGAAGTACCAAAATACTCTGTTATTCGCTATCAATTTGAAACTGTGGAACTCAAGCAGCATTTTGTATTACCAGATAGACATAAAAATAATTTACATTCATTTAGGTGCTGTCTTATTATGCCAAAATGACTTATAAATAAAATATTATTTAGAAAATAATTGAACATGCCTGTTCAGGTCTAAGCATAGTATCAGAGGCCTGTTGTCCATAGAACTTTACTTTCTGTTTGACCTCTCCGTCCACTTTGGCTGGGTCCACCTTGGAGCTCATGCCCAGGCTGCTCAGGATTACAGACTGATACCGTCGGAGATCTTCTGATCTGAAAAAGAAATGTTCTTGTAAAGTTAGATAATAATTTAGGATATCCTAAAACATAATGCTATTTTTGGTTTGAAATAGAATATTTGTTTTTGATTAGTGCACTTGTGAAAGTTTACTTTCACTTTAGAGGACTTTCAGACCAAAGGACAGGCGTAGTTTCCTCGCTCGGGTAACGAGGCAAAGCTCTCGGCACACTCCGCTATTCAACACGCAATACGTATAATACGCCCGAATTTGGCCAAAAGTGGGGAACGGAAGTGTCTTAATCAGAATGAAGAGTTAACTTAACAATAGTTTAGTCAGAAGATCCTTTCCTCTGACTATCCTGCTATATGCGAGATACAGAGTAAAAAAAACCTGTTAAACATTGTGCTGCCTGGAAACAAGCATCTTCCATGCATGATATACAGGATTGTCTAACCAAATGGTATGATACATTTTTAAATATTCTTTTAAATGGGACATAAGTCCACCATATCTATTGTTATCTAAGTTGTAATCATTACCAGTACAAAATATTTTTTTAGTGAATATTTTTGTTTTCTAAAACAAGAAAATTATTTTTTCATCATTCACAATAAACTTTCTGTTACACTGTTTTAAACATTTAAATAAAGCTTACAATAAAAAAAAAATCAATCCTCATTTCTCACCTCACAGCCTCAAGCATATGTCGTAACAGTTCATGTGCATCATGCTGGTCGCCGCCACCAAACTGGGGTAACTTGTTGACTAGCGCTGATAGCAACTTTCTGGGTGTGTAAACTCCACCTTCACCTTAAAAAGATATTTTTTTAGCTTCATGCTGTACCTGCATATATTAAGGTAACCAGAGGGAACTTGGAACCTAGTGTTGAGACACTCCATTCCCATTAAGACACTTCTGTTCTTGATACTTGAATTCTGAAGACAATTCGTGTGAACTCACCATGGGTTTTTTTTACCACTCAGGTGAAATCCAACACCGCACTTTGCCTCGCTACCAAAGCAAGGAAATTAAAATATTTAATATTTAATTTCCTTGAATGGGAATCAGGCTCCTGCACCACTTTAATTAAGCTCTATGGTTTTATCCATAGATCATTTGCAATATTTTATATGCAATATTGTATATGTAATACACAGTAGAAAACAGGTAGACATAGCATTTTAGCTTACATAACATTAATTAAACAACAGAATAACAAGTGTTTATTTAAAAAATTGTATAAATTACATTACTAAATTGTTACTATGTCTGTATATTTAATATGAATGCTGAGAATGTTTCAGAATATATTAAGCTACTTTCAGTCTTTAATAGACTTATTTATTATGCAACTTTACTTAAATTTACTTAAATGCAACAACAACATATTTAAAAGATTTAAAGCCATATTTATACACAGTATGTGAGAAGCCATAGAATCTTTTTGTAGTTTTTTTGTGATTTAATGGAGATTTCAGCTTCACGCTATATCCCACACATAGGAGGCATAGGTAGAGGGAACCTAGTATTAAGACACTCCCTCATCTCACCGCCCTCGACACACTTCCCCATTTTCTGCTGATATTTTCGAGGCATTGCATGTTTTTGCGAGGCGCAACTTAACGCCGGGACTTCGCCTTGGTGCCAGAGCGAAGAAATAAAAATAATATTACATAAATAATAATTCATTCCCCCAATTGGGGATCGAACTTCTTGTGCCCCTGCGCCACAACAACCTCCATAATATGAAATTTTACTTAACTTTTTAAACAATTTCGTATGTGTGACTGTTATTTTGAACATAGTGTTTAGATACTTCATATTCACTAAAACTCAAATTCAAGAGATTGTGTCTTACCAGTGTAGGGAAATGTAAATAATTCAGTATGGTAATTGAATATACAATCTCAACTATCCATAAAGTACTAAGTATCTGAACCAAAATTTTCCAGGTTTGTATATTTCCATATCCACTATATAATTATATTTTTAGTATAACAAGACATTATGTTAAGTGTAAAAATTAAGTTTGTTGTCTTGTCTAAAAATTATTATTAAAAAAATCCATAGTCCTAATTTTAGAAAAATAAACTTTGAAAATTCATAATGGTGAAAAAAATGTTTTTTAAATTTGTATATATTTTTTAATGTTTCATGCCTCCATACATATAATAGAATAGGCAGAAGGAACCTATTGTTAAGATAGTCTGTTCCTCACGCACCCTCCGATAGTTGAGAGATTGCATGTTGAGTTGGAGAAATGAACATTGCACTTGTCTTGTTATGAGAGCAAGGAAAATAAACTAATTAATTTCCCTGTGTGAAATTCAAGGTCAGAAGTCAGAGCTAGAAAAATAAAAAAAAAAAACTTTTTCTTTTAAATTCATTTTCCTATTCATGATTGTTGATCAGTTATTACTAAAGACCTTGATATTTAAAATTGTGTTTTGGGACACCACATTGCTTGTGTAAATAGGTCAAACTAATTTTACATTCTATTTAGGTTGACTTGAAAGATATTTCTTTTTTTTTATGAATAATATTCACATTTGTTAGAAATAATTGCACTAAATAATTATTCCAATTTTTTTTATACATTGGTTATAATTTACATATCAATATGACATTGCCCATATTTATCATGTTACATTAATATCACAGTGGACTTAATAAATAAAATGAATAAGATAAAGAGATATCTTGTCTATGTCAATGCTATAACTTGGTTGTTAAGGAAGTTAATAGAAATTTCCTACATGTATATACAAAATTGGGATTTTTATTTACAGTGCTTATAAAGCTAATTAAATTTGTGATTTTTAAGTACTCATGAAAACACAATATATTTAACATACCTGCTTGTAATTCTGCTAAGGTCTCAGCCAAGGTTCTTGTTAGAGTTCCCCATTCCGCTAACTGGCCCGTTATTGGTGGAAGCTCCACTTCTTTGCCCTCATCACCATTGTTGTCGGCTTTAAGCTTCAATTTTCCACCTGGTAAAGTAAACCTCTCTCCAGGAGTTGCCAGCTCTTGAAGAACATTCAATAAATATGGAGTTTGAACCAAACACTGCATCACAGAATTAAAGAAACATGTGTTCCCTAAATTGGTTAATCCACGAACTCTGGGCAAGTTTAGAGCTATAGCCTTATCTTTTCCTTTATCTCGTGACATTGATTCTACTGGCATTGTTAGTTCTAGTATTGGTCCTTGACTTTCAAGTGGTAAAGCTATAGGAGGTAATTTAGGATTGCTTGAGGCTTGCTTCTTCAAATATTCGATGCACTCGTGGAGTTTTTTGGAGCTAGAAGCTGTGACTTCATTGTTGCAATTGTAACAATAGATTTCCCAAGTAGTAGAATTAGCAGTTAGAGCATGACAGTCAGAGTGTGGCGTATTAAAGTGGTTCAGAGCGTGTTTGTTCCGTGCCCGACCACATAGTTGGCTTCCGCATCGTAGGCACATCCATAATGTAAGGTCTTCTTCATAGTTAGGGTCGTCGATTTCGTTCTTAGAACTCTTTTTGCACTCGGCACATTCTTTCTCGAAACCTCCAGTTTTTAATGATTTTTTCAGCTTTGCAAGGTCCACAGCTTTAGCTACATGAGGACATGCGGATTTGATAGTTTCGTCGCACGACTCCGTAGATTCATCTCCATTTTCACTTGGATCGCTTTGTCTCTTCTTTTTAACCATGGTCGCGCTAATCTAGGTTAAGATTCGCCTGCAACGTAATCAGATACTCATTTAAGAATAACTGCAACAGCACAAAAAGAACAATTTGACAAATCTGTGTCGATAACCATTGCACGCGTGACAACGCACATTCACTAAAAGAAAACCTTATTATTAGAAAGATATAATGCGTTTAATAATTACGAATGTTATAAACTTACAATCACATGTGACACCTAATAATTATAATATTTCTAAGACGTCACGAATAATATAAAATTTCTAATCTTCGAAATTTTGTCAGAGAAGTAAACCACGGTCGTCCGACATTTTTGACAATGTTACCATTATAAAAAAATTATATTTAAGACAAAGTGCACATTGCAAATAAAATCGATAAATTTTAATGAAATCGATCAAAGGATGGCAAATTGTTAAGAATCTAAGTCAAAATCTCTAAGCTGCCACCTGGCGGTGAATAGAATAGTTAAATTTATGAAACGTCAACATGATATGATTTTCATTCGTGATGGAATTTTATTATCAACTTGAAAATTCCTATTGATTTTAATTATAATTACACCATATTTTATAAATAATTACAAATAATTTTACAGTGATGTCATTGCCGTGAAAATTTTGAACAATATGTAGTTTGTGAGCAATTATTTAATAAACGTTTATCGAAAAGTTGTTGTGAATGATAATTTATAAGAAATAATAGTAAAAATGTCTTTACCGGGCAATGGCATTTTTGTGGTGCAAGGCGAGATGGCCATGCTGGTCACCGCCATGCGACGGAGCACCCGCTGGGGCTCACATTCCTTCCCAAACGAGGAGTATGACGTGCTCATGAGAACCTTCCAAGACTTGAAAACTATCTTAAATCAAGTGGACGACTTGCGTCTCTTAGATCCTGCGACTTACTTAGGTCCTTTCCTAGAAGTGATCAGAAGTAAAGAGACTACTGGGCCTGTAACTAGTCTAGCTCTATCTGCTATACATAAATTTCTATCATATGGTTTAATAGGTGAGAATAAACTATATGTTTATTTTGATTAGCGATATTAGCAATTGATAATCATTGTCAAGGTTTACTGTAACACATTTTGTTTTACAGATATGTATTAACAAATACAATTAAAGTAATTTTTATTAATGCAATTTCACAGAGGCAAAAGTTTCACACATATATATTTTTTTGGACAATTTAACATCTGTCTATATTATTATTTTTAAATTGAATGTATTTCTTGTAATTTTTACTGTAATATACAATAAAAATCATACATAATATAAATAATTTTAAATATATTACAATAAAAATCATACATAATATAAATAATTTTAAATTTAAATTACACTTTATAGAATAAAATTTACTATTTAGAATGCTATTAATGTGAGAACAATAATTATTTACATGCTTTTAGACCCTACACATCCAAGTGTTCCTGCTACAGTTGAAGACATAGCAGATGCTGTAACCCATGCCCGTTTTGTTGGCACTGATCATTCTTCTGATGGTGTGGTTCTATTAAAAATATTACAAGTAAGTTTTATGTAGCTTTAAATGTTAAACAAGTTTCTATATTATATAATATAATTTTGTTAGATGGTGAACTTGTTCGACGCCATTGTTAGACAAGCCATCTGGTCCAGGGTTTTTTACGACTTTGAGCTTTCTGATGTGTTCAAACACTTCTTCAATTCAGCTTAGAGGTATTGTTTAACAAAAACTCAATGTTTTTGTTGTAGAATACCTCTAACTTCACTTTTCTTGTGACTCATGCTGCACATTACACAAAGCAGCGTTGATACCAACGCTGTTATAAGGCAGGGACGCATGGGTATTACAAAAGAAGAAAGATAGAAAGATGAATGCTGAGAAGATGTGATCTCTTTGTAGGATATCAGTTTATGAGTCAGCTTAGCTGATTGAATCCACAATGTAGAGATACACAGAGTGGCAGATACTAGTGAGGATGTGATGGTGAGAATGAAGAAGAACATGATCAGCTGGTTTGGGCACATAGAACGAATGATTGATGAAGGTATGGCAAAAAATAATTATGATGGAAAAATGAGCAGTACGAGAGGTAGGGGAAGACCTTGGTTGACCTCCGAAAACACAGTATCGACGATGTTGGAGGAAGGTCACATACAAAGCATTGGGACCCCTCGGAGGGCATGTATGAAGAGGTTGATGACAGTGGACGAGGTGCAAGAGGTGTGTAGAGACTGTAGCATTTGGCACTTCGTTCTCTCTCACTACCCCCCTGAACTATCTTTTTAACTGTATTACTCCTTATAGAATTTTGTTGCTCAATTAAATTTTATCTTGATTTTCTTGTTGTTTTCGACTTTTTTTTATCCATGATTTGCTTAGTCTTAATTACTTTAGAGCTTTTTTCGTGCTTCTAAATTTGCTTAAAGTTCTTTTTATTATTTCATGTCTGTGTTTGCTATAGTCCGTCTGGATAAATTTCTTTGTTACTTTGAACAGGTTACTGAGTTTCTTTCTCATTTCTGGGTCTTTGTTCTTTGTAAACAGCTTGGTGCGTTCATTGATTAGTTGTACTGTTTTTTTTTCACTGAAGATTTTATTTCTTTTTTGTTGTATAAATTGGCTCTTTGGTTTAAGCTGTTCTTTATTGATTTCTCTATCATGTTCTAGTATTCTTGAACATCTGGCTCTTTTGTTTTGTCATCTAACTCCTTCAACAGGCCTTTGAGATAGTTTTAACTTCTTTCACAATTGTTTCAGGAGCAGTATTTTAAAGTAAGTTTGTGATTGGTAGTGAGCAAAGATTTTTTCTGTTCTATAATTCTCTCAGGTGATAATGACTACTAACTAGTGGTCAGAAGGGAAGAATACATTGTTTAAAGTTTCGTAATTTGTGATTATTGCAGGATTGTTGGTCATAATAAAGTCTATTTCTTACTTTGTAGCTTGATCAGGTGATATCCACGTCTATTTTTTGTTTTGCCTTTTCTTGAAGAAAGTATTCATTATCCTTAAGTTGCTCTAACGCATAATCTATTAATTTTTCTCCTTGTTCATTGCGTTCTCCGTAGCCGTAATTCCCCATGACAAAGTTTTCTTCTTTCTTTGGGTGTCCTATGTTTAAATTTGAAATCGCCCATGACTATTATCTTATCATCTGCCAAGTTATGTGCTTTTTTGACGGCGTTGTAGAATTTGAGGACTTCTTCTTCACCTTGTTCTTTCGGTGGGCGTATTATTGACAAGTCTTTATTTTCAATATTAAGTTGCAAAAGACTACAAAGACTACTCCGAGATTCCTATGATTTTTTTTACTGGGTTTTTAGTTTCTTTTTAATTAAGAATCTAACACCGTAAAGCCCCTTTGTTTGACCAATGTAGCTGTAGATGTAGTTTTCATATTCCTCTATATTACAACCCAATCTTCTGACTTCGCACAGTACTATAATGTCATGATTAATGTTTTGCTAGTGCATTACCTATTTCTAGGTACCTCTTTGTTGATGCTAGAGACTATATGTTGTATGTCCAAATTTTAAGTGTAGCTTTCTTTTTAGTGCAATTTTGTAATTTATTATTTGTAGGATTCCTTAAAATTTTTACCCTCTCGTATTTTTTTTATTTTCTTGTGCTTATTTCATTGTTTTATTTGAATAGGTTTTGATGGTATTTGGTTTGCTGGAGGGTGGCGATCATAGTTCTCCACGGGAAAAATATATTTTATGTATTGTGATCTTCTTTGTTTTGTTAAGTTTACTAGTCGCTTGGTTGTTGCTATTGTGTACTTGTTTTAGATTGTGAGTATGTCCTTGGACGATTCATAAATTCGAAAGCATTTGTTTTGTTTCTTTCGTTCGGTGCCTTCTGCGGTACTCCGTCCTTGGTGGTTGTATGTGTTTTTTCTTTTGTAACATTCGAGTCCATTTCCTACTGATTATATGTAGTTCGTATCTGATCATAGCCTTGTTTCCCTTTTTTAGTGCCGCTCTCATCTTGTATTTTTATTCTTTTCTGATATTCAGTACATCGTTTGGGAAGTCTTCAGTGACGTAGATGTCAGTTGGGAAATTTTTATTTATATAAGTATACATAATGCACACAATTTTTGTATTGTACATATTGTATTGTATAATATACTAGATACTGCGCGAGTTGCTACGCTACCAACAAAAATATATTTGAAGGACAGAGATTACACAAATATTCAATTAATTTTCAGTCATTTTATTAATTTTGTTCCATATACGAAATTCATTGGAATGACAGTGGCACCACCTGTCGAAAATTGGTCGTACCAACTCAGAAATCTTTGTTGGTTCATGCGCAACAACTTTGCTAAAAATCATCACACGATCAAATGCATAGTTTATGATTCTTTAAGGAGTATATAGACAAACATAAAAATTTTATTATTAATTTTTAGGTACTTCGTACATTAATGCTGAGCCCTGAAGGTGCCATGTTGACTGATGAGAGTGTTTGTGAGATTATGCTCAGCTGCTTCAGGACATGTTTTGAAACAAGACTGACGGGTAATATTTGTTTTTGTTATAAAACTTATTCTATAAATATTATTATTGAAATTGTAATATATATATATATATATATATATATATATATATATATATATATATATATATATATTTAAAATGATATATATTTATTATGATGATGAAATATTGTGAGTTCTTTGTTTTTATTTTTTTAATTATTGATAATCAATCAATGAACTAATATAATTCAGAATAGAATTTACTTTTTGTAATGTATAAAAAAATGTTGTTTTAGAGCTCCTTCGCCGCAACGCTGAACAATGTCTAAGAGATATGACGCAGCTGATCTTCATGAGACTGCCACAGTTCCCACCTGAAGACAATGCCACTAACTTCACAACTGTGGGTCTTTCTCTGAAAAGACGAGATAAGTCTGCAAAAAAGAAGGCTACAGCTAGCAGTAAGATTGTTAATTTTATATTTTTTTGTATTTATGTTTAGTAAATACTATTTATTAGGGTTTTTTAAAAGAATATGGTGAAATTTTAATAAACTAGTGAGACTAGTTATGGCCCAGAGGCACGAGCGTGCGACTGTAAATGCGACAGGTTGTGGGTTCAATTCCCATTCCCATTTAAAATTTTCTAAATTTACGATAAAAAAAACTCGAAAGGTATTTTTATCATTATTTCCGCTACTGTTAATAAAAGGTGTTTTATGAGTACATATATGCGCTTCCTGCAGAAATCTCTCATCTATACTCAATAGCTTAACAGCTTGTCAGGTTGGACGCGGCTAATCTGAAGAACAGATGCTTATAAGCTATTCTTTTAATTAAAAAAATATTTTTAGGTTGTATTGCTTCCATCAAAGTAGGCATCAACTTAATTGTGTCGTTGGAACCCTCTGTAAATGCGGTCAGAGTTACCTCCTTTAAAATGTGTCTTGTGTCACAACTCTTAGTTATTTGCGTTTGAACATGAAAACAAAACCTCAGTTAATAACATATTAAGCAAACATGTGGGATATAAGTTAATAGAGAAGCTAAATAAATGAATAATTTTCATATAAAACCGTGTTTTACAGTGCTCTACCAAAAGATGGCGTTGTACGTATCTGAATCGCGCTATCATTGCGTTCAATGTTTTCCAATATGAATGTGAATTATATACATGGTGTTTAAAAAGGGTGCTCGCTGCTTGTATGGCGCGCGCGCTGTTGCGGGCGCGCGGGGTACGGTTATCAAGACATACCCAGCACGTTATTTTTGTGGAGGGAGGCTGTTGGTTACCCCTTATGTGCCGGCGCCTCCTGCAGATTGAACTTACTTTTATTTTAGGAGATTATTCTAAACCTGACAAACTTCGTTTTATTATGGGTTTTTCAAACTGTAAGATAAAGAAGGTTGTAGAACAAAATAAAGATACAGGCAATTTCTAATCCCAGAATTCTTGCGGGATCGGGATTTACGCAGGGAAAACCTATATAAAGCCAAATTCATTAAGTGCATAACAGTATAGATAACGAGCTGCAGCTAGTTACCTCACAGCAGGGTAGGCAGAGGGAATTTTTCCGCCGAATAATACCATCGCCATATACATAGATAACCATACTACAATAATTAATCAATTTTCCTGCAATATACTTAAATATAATTTGAGGCCGTCGTGGCGCAGAGGCACAAACGTGCGACTTTAAACTTGACTGTTGTGGGTTCAATTTTAACTAAATAATAAATTTAATATTTTCATTTCCTCACTCTGTGATGTGGCAAAGCGCAAATAATATTAAATAAATATTCGCATAGTTCAAGCGAAGGGCGAAGTCATGAGTGGGTTGCTAGTAATTAACTACATCATTGGCTTGCGGCTTCGCCTGCTTCGTCAAATGAAAATAACTAACAATTCTAAGAAACAAATGAAAGTACTCAAACTTCCGTTTTTGTCACATTTATCCGTTGTTACTTGCACCTATGCAATTATTATATATATNAACTTAAACATAATATACATTATCATTACTTTTATTACACAAATAGTAAAATAATAACATAATATAGATCCACTATAGTAAGATAAATATGAGTATGTTTCAATGTCAACAGATACAAGTACTTTGGAAAGGAAGTCGTCAATAAGCGAGCAACCCGTTGACAATGAGACGGAAGTGGAGAAGCCGAACCCTGTACAGCAGCATAAGTTAGTATTACAATAAGTTTATGTTGTTTAGATAATTTGTTTTTTTTTTTATGTATGTAGATAATTCAATAATGTTACGTATTAGGTGACCGTTTTTTGTAACTAGTTAAAAAATAAATAAATCAGCTTCACGCTGTATCCCGCACACAGCAGGGTAGGCAGAGGGAACCTAGTGAAAGACACTCCATTCCCCACTTTCTGCCGAATTTTGGAGGCATTGCGTGTTAAGTGGCAGAACTCAACGCTGCGCTTTGCCTCGACACCAGAGCGATGAAATGGAAATATAAATTTAAGTAAATATTTCATCTCATCGAGTGGGGATCGAACCCACAACCAGTCGGTTTTACAGTCACACTTAGTGCCGCTGCGCCACGACAGGCCTCAAATGTAAATAGTTAATTTAATATATTTCAAAATATTATATTTTGAAATATATTAAATTGACACCTAGTGTAGATTATATTTTGAATTATATTAAATGGATTATTGTTTTCAAATGATATTGATTTTGTGTATAATAATAAATATATTATTTAAGAACAAAACGAGTGCGTAATGATAGACGTAGCGCGTCGGTTGTGGGTTCGATTCTCACTAGGGGAAATGAGTGATTATTTTCACGTTGAAATGATAAGAGCAACGTTGTGTTCGGCCACTCCAAGTCTCGACAATTATACGAAAAGTGGAAAAAAAGTGTCGTTAACACTAAGTTTACCTTTTTTTTGTCCGATTGATTACCCTGCTAAATACGGGATATGTAAATTATAAAATGTTAATTTACACCACCAATTTATTTTTGAGGCCAGTCGTGGTGTAGTGGTCCAAATTGTGACTGTAAAATCGAGTAAAATCGATTGATTGTGGGTTCGATCCCCCCTCGAGGAAATAAACTGATAATTTACATGTATATTTTCATTTCTTCGCTCTGGTGTCGCGGCAAAGCGCGGCGTTGAGTTCCGCCACTCAATACGCAATGCCTCAAAAAATGGTTAACGGAGTGTCTTAACACTAGCTTCCCTATGCCTACCCTGCTGTGTGCGAGATACAGTGTGAAGCTGATTTAATTTTATATTTTATTTTTTTACAGCCAAGACAAAAATCTGTTAAACGAAGCAGAAATAACGATAGAACCTGTGGACCCCATTAAGAGTCCAAAAAAACACACTCGCCACTCATCAATGGACCTAGCCAATGAAAATGCTTCCATTACACAGATATTAGAAAAGTGTGTCAATAATACTGAAACTGAATGTAGTGAGGAGGTGAAGAAGAGCGAGGAAGAAGAAGTGCAGGTGGAAGGTTAGGAAATATATTTTTTAATTATTAGGTTCGAGTGGTAAGGTTTCTTTTTATGTTGAAAACTGTTTGAATGGAGCAAAGAGAAAGTTTGGATTATATAAAGAATTTATTAAATATAATTTTCAACTGACTGCAGCGAAGCCCAAAATGAGGGTTGTTTTTTTTGCGCGTATGTATGTATGTCCCTTCATTTGTTTCCAAGTAACTGTTAAACAAGTGAACAGATTTTGATAAAAAATATATCGTTGGACTTGTCTTGATGGCGCGAGTGTTACTCGACACTTTAATTTATGATGTCGAGCTTTTTAGTTTTGTCTACAATTCTATTGTTCTTATATTTCTTTTTTATATTTGCGTTCTTGTTCTACATTTTTATAGCGCAGTGCTATAGCGTTTGACTGTTAACACCATGATTGTGGGATTAAACCGCTCTCGAGAGATTTTTTTTTATCTTTAAACACGGCGATGAGTTCCGCTTCCCATCACGCAATGTCTCAAATTCGGGCGCTAAACGAAGAACGCGGTGGCTCTACACTTTTCTCTGCCTACCCTGCTATGTGTGATAAACCGTGAAAATAAATAAAAAAATATTAGTTGAGTCCGTCATGGCGCAAAGGTGCAGCGTGCGATTGTAAACGCGATGGTTATAGATTCGATTTCTACTTTGGGGAATGAAATATTTAATATTTACGTATCCTCGCTCTGGTAACGAGGCAAGGCGTGGCGTCGAATTATTTCCCACTTAACACACAATGCTATAAATGGGAACGCAATGTCTTAACAATAGGGTCCCAAGTTCCCTCAGCCTATCTTGCTATGTGCGGGATACAGCGTGAAGCAAAAAAGAAAGCAATGTAATATACTATTAAATTTACATTTTAGAAGTAAAAGAAGAAGAGCCACAAGAAAAAGAAGAGATTCCAAAGGAAAATATTGAGAAATTAGAAGAATATGTGAATCATCGAGGAATTAGGTTTACTCCACAAGACGAGTCACTTAACTTACAGCCATATGGACTTGTTTGTGTTCGAGAGTTGTTTAGGTGAGTTTGTGTCTAGTGACCAGATAAGATGTAGGTTCGATTCGGGCAATTTGTGGGAAATAGCTTAAAAATCTCACAGTTTTATTTATTATTACTTTTTAATAATTTAAGATATTAAGAAATGTTGATTTAGTTTGCGATACAAATAAACCAAACGCGGTTTTTATGTACATATTCTTAATTTTATAATATTCTCAAGATTAACATATTTTGGTTAAACAAGTTTTATAAGCTATTTTTGATTAAAATGATTTTAAAATATAAATTACAATTAAACGAGTTTAAGATTATTTTAAAAATTTTACATTATATTCTATTAAGCAACCATTCACTCCAGTACATATTTTACTACTACTTATACTAAAAGTAATATAAAAAAATATATTATTCCAGGTTCCTAATATCCCTTTGCAATCCATACGATAAGCAGAACACAACGGAAATGGTTCAACAGGGTCTCGTACTGATATCCACCGCCCTAGAAGTGGGCGCCGACCACATAGCAAATAGATCGTCTTTATTATATTTGTTGAAAGATCCTTTATGTAGGAATTTACTTAGTGTAAGTTTAAATATTTTTAGTGTAGGTTTTTGTCAAATACCTATATCAAAAGCAATATTTAAAAACATATGTAAATTTAAACGTATTTGGATTTTTATTCACCTCTCTTCAAATCATCAAATTTTATTTTATTGAATTAAGTTAATTTTAGTTAAGCTAAGTTTTTTTTTCTTTTATTCTAAACACAACTATTTTGTGTTATTAGATGAATGCAAATAAAACAAATGTTCAATGTAATATTATTATTTAATTAAACAGTTCAACATGTTTTTTTTTATTTCAGTTACTAGACACAGAAAGAATACCAATATTCGCCCTCGACCTGCAAATATGGTTCCTACTCTTCGAAGCGCTGCGAGTCCACCTCAAATATCAAATGGAGGCGTTCTTCAAGAAAATCATAGAAATAGTATCCGCTGACACTACCAAATCTATTTACGAATTAAAAGAAATACATCACATCGCATTAGAAAATTTAGCCCAAATATTCCGAATACCTGGCTTATGTACTGAGCTGTATTTAAATTTCGATTGTGATATATATTGTACGAATGTTTTTGAGGAATTAGCTAAGTTATTATCGAAAAATGTTGTTTCATCAACCGCTTACAACATCCATACAATGTCGTTGGAAGCCATTTTGACTATAATAGAGGCGATAGAGATAGGTACAATGCAGAAAGAGATAGAAATAGTAGAAGATCAAGAGAGAGAAAGAGAAGTAGAAGCACGTCACGTGACTTTGGAGTTAGGTGGTATGGACGATGTATCGGTGGTCAGTGACCACGTGACGCATGATATCAGTCAGTACTTTAGTGGCGGTAGAATGAGTAGATTGAAACTGTCTACGGACTTGCCGTCTGAAGCTGAATTGGACCATGTTAGAGATATGAAAAAGGTGATTATTGCTGGTTCTTTGGGGTATAGGGGAATTGGGATTTTAGTTTAGGGTTGGGCTTAAAAGTTCAAATTATTATCAAGACAATTGAGTTGTTACTAGTTATGTGATTGTTGACATCGCTATGTGTTCATTATTGGTAAATTTTTTGTATATCTGAGTAATTTCCTTCGAAATGTGACATGTTCCATTTTTTGTACGCCAAGCTATCTAGCTCCAGTTCACTAAAGATTGTGTTCCGAACAAAGTCAAATAATTTTATTCAAAATAAGAAAGTACATGCTTAATTTTTTTAACGTCTAATAATTTACTACCAGTTCACTAAAGTTAATGCCTCAGACCTAAAAAGAGCCGGCGCAAGAAACAAATACATAAAACAAAGTTCCATTTAAACTATTTTTTTGCTTTTTAGTTTTTTAATATAAATACATATTTTAAAATTTATTAATCGGTTTTCAGTGGGTAACTCAAGGAACAGAATTATTTAATCAAAAACCTGAACGCGGCATCGAGTACTTAATGGAGCATGGCGTGTTCACCACACCGCTCGACCCTCACCAAGTGGCCATGTTTTTAAGAGAGAACCCCGATTTAGATAAGAAACAGATTGGTATGTATCATATATTGCTTTATTTTTTGATCCTTTTCTTTTCTGTAAATTTAATCTTTAGATCTTTCAAGGATATCCAGAGTTCTAAAAATAAGAAAAGGCCTTATTTTCGTATATTGATTTTTAGTTAATTTTTATTTTGCTAACATATAATTTTTAGATGTTTTATATTTGATTTTTAATTAAATGAAATTAAAATTAGTGTTTCTGTATTCCTCACACATCAGGGTAGACAGAGATAACCTAGTATTAAAACACTGTGCCCCTCTTTCCCCGAATTCTGGCAGCATTATGTGTTGAGTGGCGGAAATCAACGCCACGCTTCGCCTCGACACCAGAGCGAAGAAATGAAAATATAAATTTAAATGAATATTTCATTTCCCCGAGCGGGGATCGAAGCCACAATCAATCGCATTTACAGGCACACTTTGTGCCCCTGCGCCTGGAATGGCCTCTTCATTTTTAATGATGTTATCTATCAGTATTTGTCCTGATTATAAGGATTTTAAGACCATTTTATATTGAAATGAACAAAGAAAATTTTAGATTTTAAATTATATAAATAAAAAAAAACAATTTTTATAAAACCCCAGGCGAATACATCTGTAAACGTTCATCTCGAGACGAGGACTCCGGCCCCAGCATCCTGACGGCGTTCGCGTGCTCCTTCGACTACACGGGCCTGCGCCTCGACGTCGCGCTCCGCCACTACCTGGAGACCTTCCGGCTGCCCGGCGAGGCCCCGCTTATATCGCTAGTCATGGAGAAGTTCGCTGAGAGATGGCATGTTAGTGGAGTTTTTGTATCTTTTTTGTGAGGTTTGGTGAGTGGTGAGGAGCGCTAGTGAGGTAGAAGCACTCTCTACCTACTACTAGATGTAGATAGAGGGTATCCGACAGCGTGCGCCTCGATATAGCGCTTCCCCGCTACCGAAAGACGTTTAGGGCAAGTCCTCATTTATATCGCTTGTTTTTATGGCAAAGTTTGCTGAGAGATGGCATGTTAGTTTTCGTGTCTACTATCCGCTTGGAGTCCATCTCACTGAAGATATGTAGAGAGAAGTGTTCAGACGTTATATTATGATGTAAAAGAAACATTGTCTTAAATTGTTAGGTAATTGAAATTAACACCAAATTTTTGTTAGAAAATATTTGTAATTGAATTTTATTTGATTTTTTATAAGTAATTCCACAATAACATTATTTAATAATGATTCTTATATAATTTAACACAATTATTTTCATATCTAGAGCACAAACGGCGAGCCGTTTGCGAACACGGACGCGGCGTTCCGCCTCGCCTACGCCGTCATCATGCTCAACGTCGATCAACACAACAACAATGCTAAGAAAATGAACCCGCCCATGACTGTGGAAGACTTTGTGAGGAATCTGAGAGGCTGTAATGGTTCTGACGATTTCGAACAACCCATGTTGGAAGCTATTTATCATGCTATTAAGTGGGTGGTTTAATATTTTATTTTATTATTATTGAATAAAGTAGCGATATAGTAAAATGTTTACAAATATAAAAAAAAAATTGCTTAATTTTATCATACGATGAGCTGATTTTTTTTAAAAAAATTTTTTGGTTTTATTGTATTAAATAAATTCAATACATATTATGTTGTAGAAATTATATATGGTTGGGTTTTTTAATCTTATTGTGGATGTAGTTTTTTGAGGATATGTATGTATGTTCATTTGTTGGGCATATCTTACAACTAAAACAACTGGAAGGATAGGATATCTTTGAATTGGTCAGAATAATACTGATAAGCAGTCGACTTTTTTTGTAATTGCAATAATTTGATTTCTATTAGTTGTTGTTTAATAAGTGTTGTTAATGAAACGACTCCTGCTCCAAGGTTCGTTTATTAGTTCTCATAATTACGTTCAGCTTTACAGTATATNTTTTTTTTTTTTTTTTTTTTTTTTTTTTTTTTTTTTTTTTTTTTTAGTTCCGACGCATCGACTCGCGGGGTCTGGCACACTGGCATTCGTTGGCCAGACCCAACGAATCCATACTACTATCGTAAAATTGCCACGTCAGTCGCAGAGGGTTAAATAATCTTATTAATAAATTACTTGTCAAAATAATCATTAGGTAGCACATCTTTCAGTTCTTCGCTCTGGTATCAAGGCAAAAGCGCAGTGTTGAGTTCCGCCATTTAACACGCAATGCCTCCAGAACTCGGCGGAAAATGGGGAATGGAGTGTTTTAACTCTAGGTTCCCTCTGCTGTGTGCGGGATACAGCGTGAAGCTAATTTTTTTAGTATATCTTTCTTTTCAACTAACATAATTTTATTAGGATTTACCTAATACGATTTAATATTTCCATCTTTTTAAACCTAAGTCACGTTGCACATTTCAAAATAAATTATGCTGGGCATTACCTAGTCTCTTTTGAGTGTAATGAAGTGATAAGAGTGTGATGATTTTCATACTCCCCTGGTTTCAGGCTCTGGAGGGATGTACAGGTGTTGGGGATCCCCGTTCTGTAGTATTATTCGGTATGTTGATACTACTTAAACTGTGGATTTAGTTTTAGCTAGTTTATTTTTTCTTATATTTTTCGTATAGCAGCGTAGACAGAGGGATCTGGGAACCTAATGTTAAGACACTTCGTTCTCATTAAGACATTTCTGTTACCCATTTTCCACCGAATTCTGGTGGTATTTCGTGTTTATTGGCGGAACTCCAACGCCGCACTTATCCTCGTTACCAGAGCGAGGAAATGAAATTGTTAAATTATCCCCGAGTGGGAATCGAAGCCATAACTCGCGTTAGTTATTTTCACAGTCGCTCCCTGTCCCTGCGCCACGATGGTCTCAGGATATTATATAGACAATTATGACATTTACAGATACATATAATTTTTATGATAAATCCGAGCTAAATTAAGGATCAAGTTGGCCTATTTGTAAGAAGTTTATATAGTGGCAAATCAATATTTGTCACAATTTACAAGTCATGATATTGGATTCGAATATTCCTTTGATTTAGTAAACTGTTGGTAGTATAGACCAGAGTGATCAGTCACTTAAATCATTTTCCATTCCTTTTATTTTAAAAGAATACAGATTAAAAATCAAGATGTATGTATGTACATACCGCTTAAACCATCGTTTTATCCCGTGTTTGCGCGTTGAATATTTAAAGTCACATTTACCGTGGTCGCAACTCATACCTTAGGGTACCAACAAAGCCGTGGTGAGTAATTACAGAAAAATGGGGAATAACTGGGTCATTGTGCGTGTGTGCGTGCACACTTACACTGTGACGTGCGTGCGTGTGGATGTGTGCGTGAGCGTAGTTGGGTGACTGCACTAGTAGGGATTAAGAGTTCAATGACTCTTGAAGTGTTGGGATGACGATGACTCAGATGTAGGTATGATATAGGTATTATGGAGATTGGTGTGTGGTGATCGTTAAAAAATCGAAAAGGTTCGGCAAAAAGAGTATTTATTAATTGTTAGATGTTATTATAATCGTTTTATTAGTTTTCATAATATGTATATATAAAAGTGAAGGTCGCAACTTTAACTATAATACGTAAATTTTAATTTTTCCTGTTCTCTTAAGAAATTGGGGAACACCTTTCTTATTGTTTCACTATAGTCCACGAGAAAACTACATGTCAATTTTCAATTGTTTATGCCTAGTAGTTTTGGCTAGATATGCGTCGTCTTCACATTCCGCCCAAATTTGAGGTATTTCGTGTTCCGTGGCGGAACTTAACGCAGATCCCCCCTGCCTTCTCTACTAGTATCTTAACACTAGGTTTTCAGGTTCCCTCTGCCTACCTTGATATTTGGGGGATACAGCGTAGAAAAAAAATGATAATAGAACCCACAATTATTGTGTTTAACTTCTGCTTTTAATCTTCAGAAGTAAACCTTTTTATTCTTACTCAAATTACCTTATTTATTACCCTATTTAATTATTATGTTTAATTTTATTGAAATCGCCATGTTTCAGGTATTATTACAATATGTTTACAGGAAATAGCTGCCCTCCGACCACGCGGTTGTTACAATTATACAAAATATGTTTATGACTTCCTGCAAATTATTAATGTTCCGTGTCCAGTTAACGTTTTTGTTTTGATTTTGTGATATAATGTTATAAAGGTATAGTATAGGATTTACATGGAATATGTTTTTTTATGTGTTTTTTTATCTCGCACATAGAAGGAGGGTACGTAGAGGGAAACTGGATAGTGTTAGGACACCCAGCCACTCCGGCCTCAATGTTTGTTTATTATATTTAAAAAAAAATAAATTAAATCAGCTTCACGCTGTATTCCGCATACAGCAGGGTGGGCAGAGGGAACCTAGTGTTAAGACACACCGTTCTCCACTTTTCGTCGAGTTCTGGAGGCATTGCCTCGACACCAAAGCGAAGAAATGAAAATGTAAACAAATATTTCATTTCCTCGAGTGGGGATCGAACCCACAACCAGTCGATTTTACAGTCACACTTTGTGCTCTTTCGCCACGACTGACCTCTTATATTATTATACTTAAGTTATAAATATTGTATAATGTTGTAAGGCACACCGTTAAAAAAATTATTATTTGGCCTCATAGAATAAATTACAGTTTTGGATGATAGTACTTAGTTACAGGTGTTTGTGTGTTGTCTACCCTAAATACTACCTGACATAATATATAAAAATATATTATAATAAGCTATTAGGAAAATGCTTTTACAACATTTTTGCCTTACACTGTATCCCGCACATCGCGTGGTAGGCAAAGGGAACCTAGGAACCTAGTGTTAATACAGACACTTTCGTTTTCCATTTTTCGCTTATTAAAAAATATATCTATTTAAATAACCCACATACATATATTTGAATGTATGTTTGTATATATATATATCCAGGCTTAATGTGCAAGGGGACTTACTCAATAAAGCTCACATTATGGCGATGCAATTTCATCTACGCGTAACGAATGCGGTATTACATTGCGTTATAGGGAAACATACCAATATTGCACGCGACTAGTTTTTTTAATTTCTCATGTATTTTTTTAAAGTTTTTATTAAATATGCAAAGATGTTATTAAGGAGGATTAAGTTGTTTTTTGTTTTATACTACTCTTTCATTTACATACTTTTTTTATAGTAAAAAAAATAACATAATTATAATTTTTAACAAAAAAATCCATCGACTACAATTGGATCCCATAATCAGAACCTAACCGTCTCATCAAACTACCCTTGAAGTGTTTCAAAATAAAAAGGAATCATAGAAACCGTTTGGCATGATATTAAGTTATTCGTCTATTTGTAGCGCACATACTTAATGCGAATTTAAGATTTATGTGATTTTCTCATGGATAATATTGTCAGAAATGGGGGAACACGGAAAGGACCAGTTTTCAAATAAAGGAAGGGCCATCAAAATCAGTTCATCCAGTCAAAAGTTCTGAGGCCTCAAACATAAAAAAATACAGTTCATTTGATAACGTCGGTTATCAAGACAGAAGAACTGTCAAAATCTGATAGGTTACAAAGGAATAGTTAAAATGAAAGCAAAAAAAAAATGATAAAAAAATATATGAGCCCTTTTAACAAATGTCCATACTGTGAAATAATGTAACTGATAGTAACATAAACACATACAGAACCCTTCTGTCAATGACGTCATTGCACGCAGAGATGGATTTAACGCATAAATCCTAAAGTGAAAACTTTCACTATCATATTGTTAATTTAATCGTTCAAAATACATGCCTGTTTTATAATGTTTATTAAAAAAATTGACTTGGAGAAAACCAGTAATGTATATAAAATGTACAATATTTATCACAGTAAAAAGTAATATTGAAATGCTATGCGTACATAAATGGATGGTCAATTTTTAGGGTGTCTATGGCCTTTCATTTGTTAGGTCTTGATGAATTTGTAATATATTAAGGAAAATGGTTGTGATAAAAATAAACTAAAGATAATTGTTTATGGCTCGTTTTATTTTAAAATAAAATCAGCTTCACGCTGTATCTCCCACACAGCAGGGTAGGCAGAAGGAACCTAGTGTTAAGACACCGTTCTCCACTTTCCGCCGAGTTCTGAAGGCGTTGCGTGTTGAGTTGCTTTTTTTAACCTATATTAATACCATAGTGTGATTGTTAGTGAATTTATGATATGCAACTGGAGCTGATTTGTATTAAAAATATTTCTGTTTTAAGGTTTATTATTTAAGGCGAGACCGAGACCGATTATGCAATACATTATAAATTATTAACATACCTTATGAAAAGATATTTTTTTACCTTTACGCTGTATTCTGCAAAACTAATGTAAAGATACTGGGTTTCCTACTCATTGTAGAATTTTCGAGATATTGCACGATGTGTGGTTGAACACAACGCCACTCTTTGTCTTGTTACCGAATACAGCGTGAAGCATATATGCTGTATCCCGCACACAGCAGGGTAGGCAGAGGGAACCTAGTGTTAAGCCGCTATGTTCTTATGTTCTGCCGGATTCTGGAGGCATTGCGTGTTGAGTGGCAGAACTCAACGCCGCGATTTGCCTCGACACCAGAGCGATGAAATGGAAATTTAAATTTAAATAAATATTTCATGTCCTCGAGTGGGGATTGAACCCACAATCAGTCGGTTTTACAGTCACACTTTGCGCCGCCACGACTGGCCTCTGATTTATATTAAAGAAGAAAAATTAAGAAAATAATCTTCTTAACATATCATTATTTACACTTTAGTGATAAATAAAAAGGTTTCCTTTTCCATTCTTTTATATGTTATACACAGCTCACTCGACCAGATCAAGGCCATATATACATATTCATTAGATACTACAAAAACAAGTACTAAATCCACCCGATTACGTATAACTCTATTTTAAAGGAGAATGCATAGTTATTTATTAGTGTATTTTAAAATTATGGATCATTTCCTTTGCTCAAGTGTCCATATATTCTGTATTTCTTAGAAAACTACAAGTAATGAGACGTAGGAAGCTGGCATTGAGATCCTGCAGCGTAATATTAATTTCCTTCATTTCATATAAATTCACAATCTCCGCGGGAGTGAACCTTGAGCTTCCCTTTTACTGCTTTTATGTGAGACGACCTTGGCCTTGGTTTCCCAGAAGGTTTCTTTCCTGTTCGACTTAAAAAAATATTTAATTGAGAATTTATTTTTTTCTTTGAAATAACCTTTAAGCATAATAATAAACAGAACACAGATCTTTCAGGGAAAAAGGAAAGGAAATATTTTGAATCATTTTGAACAGGACCGGTTAATAATAATATTATGCAATTTTTATAAATGATTATTTGAAGCTCCACACTGTTGTATCCTGCACATAGCAGGGAACCTGGTAATTGGACACTCTGTTCCTATTTAAACACCTGTTCTTCACTTTCTGCCGAACTCTAGAGGCGTTGTGTGTTGAGTAGTGGAGTTCAACCAGAGCGAAAAAATTAAAATATTAAAGTCAATTAATAAATTAAAATCAACAAAATTAAAATCAACCCATAACCATTGTGTTTACAGGTGCAAGCTTGTACTCCTGGGTAACAACGGCTCCAATGATTTAAAAAAAAATAAGTCGAATAGGGAAAAGTAAGATAGTCCATGACATTCAAGCAAGGTTGCGATAACAAAGACGTAGAAAAGATAAACGTAGTATAAATTTATATTTATAAGAAAAGTGAGAAAGCTTTTGAGAAAACTTAAAATGAGTTCTGTCAGTATGTAGTATAAACTTATTTTTATTTTTAAAACTTATAATAGTTACTTCATATTTAATGATATTAAGAGATTGAGGCCAATCGTGGCGTAGGCGCGAGTTGTAGGTTCGATTCTCATTCAAGGAAATCAAATATTTAATATTTTCATTTCCTCGCTCTGGTAACGAGGCAAAACGCGGCGTTGAGTACCGCCGAACTACTCCGCTGAAGCTACAAAAATAACAAAAAAGAGTAAACATTAAAAGAGTAAAAAAAATATTTACATTTTCTATTAATAATATGTAAGAAATCGAAGCGCGGTTAGATTTCCACTCGGGGAAACACATTATTCCATTTACATTTCTTTTATAATAAAGTTTATACACCTTACGGTACTATACGTTGTTAAAACAACGTAACGTGAGGCGTTGAGTTCCACCCTTAGTACCGTAATGTCTTGAAAATTGAGCGAGACATGGGAAACAGAGTGTCTTATATTAGGTTTCCTCATTGTACCATGCTATATATATGTGGTACGTATCGTCAAAAATACATTTACGTATACATATATTAATATAAAAAATCTACTTGAAATTCCACACAATTTGCCAACGAGCACTGTATAAAACTTGTACAAAAGCCTCTACATCCTCGCCTTACCCTTCGTGTTCAAAGGTCCTTTGAATAATTGAAAGAGATCTCAAGGGTTAGGTATATTCAGGTCAGTGGTGCGAATATGTAAACGGAGTGAAGTGTTGTTGATATTGCTATGTGGGTCTTTTATTTTTCAGGCAAACTCTCCTGGAAAATAAACAATAGTTTTTTTTATTTCTAGTTTTTTATTTCATAAAAAATGTAACTTAACTTAACTTAACTTAGCTTCACGCTTTATCCCTTGCGGGGTAGTCAGAGAGAACGGAGCGCCAAACGCTACGGTCTCTACATACCTCTTTCGCCTCGTCCACTGTCATCAACCTCTTCATACATGCCCTTCGGGGGGNAAAGTTTTAGCGAGAAGAATGCAAGAGAGATCTGAAAGGTTGTTGTGGGAGGCCCAAGGGGGCTTTAGACCTGGAAGAGGGTGTGTGTATCAGATCTTTTCCCTCCGCATGATCACGGAAAAATTTTTGGCCGTTAACCAAAAAGTTTTCTGTGCTTTTGTAGACTTGGAAAAGGCGTTTGACAGAGTTGTAAGAGCGAAATTATGGAAGATACTACCCCGGTACAATGTGAGCGGGACCCTTGCTGCAGACCGTAAAGTCTCTTTACAGAGATCACTCAGCCTGCGTGCGAGTAGGAGCTGGCGTGTCGCCCTGGTTTGACATCCGATCGGGTGTTAAACCAGGGCGACATGCCAGCTCCTACTCGCACGCAGGCTGAGTGATCTCTGTAAAGAGACTTTACAGCCTGCAGCAAGGGTCCGCTCACATTGTACCGGGGTAGTACCTCCCATAATTTCGCTCTTACAACTCTGTCAAACGCCTTTTCCAAGTCCACAAAAGCACAGAAAACTTTTTGGTTAACGGCCAAAAATTTTTCCGTGATCATGCGGAGGGAAAAGATCTGATCCATACACCCTCTTCCAGGTCTAAAGCCTCCTTGGGCCTCCCACAACAGCCATAAAAAATGTAATCATATAATATTTAATATTGAATAAATACTTTCTTTATTAGTTGGAGCAGTTAATTTATTTTCATTTCCTTACTCTGGTAGACAAAGCATGGCGTTGAATTCCGTCACTAAGCTCACAATGTCACAAAAATTAGGGAGATAGTGGAAAACGGAGTGTCTTAACACTAGGTTCCTTCTGTCTATTCTGAGATGCTATGAAGGTAAAATTGTAAAGCTATTAAAAAATTATATAAATTTTGTTTGTAATTCTCTATGCGAAATACAAACAAAATTTCCCTTATGGAACTCACAATCATCACGAAAAGCCAAGCTTAGCTTAACTGCGTCACAACTGACAATTTCTACTTTACAAAATTAAAAAACCGAGAATAACAAATATAATTTTAAGCGATATGCATAATCATGACCTAAGGGGAATAAATGCTAAATGTTGCCATCAAAAAAAAGAAAAAACGACAATATTTATATCCCATACGTACCATTGAACTTTAGAAATGAGACCTCAAATGTATGCAAATTTACTCGGATATGGCAACAAAAGCATTTGCATAAACGTTCTATATTAAATGTATGTGGAGCTATTAAAAAAGATTAGGGGACAAAATATATGTTAATGTATAGATTTCAAGTAATTTACTGAATTAATTTTAGATAATTAAATTAGTTGAAAGCCATCGTGGTGTGGGAGGAAAATAATTCGACGGTGGTTGTAGCTTCAAATATCTGACAGTGAAGAGGTGAAAGGTATGCTTGGATTGTTGTGTTTGGTATTAGGTTCCCTTTGACTTCCCCGCTGGGCTCAAAGCATGAAGCTAAAAAGTAAATTGTTAATACTCTTAACAAAATAATTAAAATGGCTATTTATTAAATATTTTTTACATTTTTTAATCTCCCCACAGAGATGCTAGCAACATAAATAAGCTATAGATTTAATTTAGCTATAGATTAAGAGAGTATGGCTTAGTTGATCAGAGCGCTTGGCCGGTTTCCAAAAGCACGCATGGGTTCAAATCCAGTTACGTTCAAAATTTTTATATTTTCTAAAAAACATTTTTATTTCTTAAGTGTGGAATAACACTCCAAAACCGTAAAAAATAAGAGTGAAATGAGAAAAGAGAGAATGCCAAGTTATCAGTCCATAAGAAAGATTGCTTCGAGAATTAACTTAACTTAACTTAAGTTAAGTTAACTCTCGAAACAATCTGGTGAGGTTGAATAGCGGAACTCAATAATACGCTATGTCTTATTACCAAAACAAGGAAATGGAAAAAAATATTTTCTCTGAGTTGGAATCGAACCCACAATTGTCGCATTTAGAGTCAGACACTGTGCCGCTGCGAAATGACAGCTTTTATTTACTTAATTTTTTTCTGATCTATAAATAGAGTGCACTCTAATGAACAGGTTTAATATATTAATTTCGTTACTTATTTAACGGTTTTAAAAAGTCTTTATATAAATTATTTTTATAAAAAAATATCTCCAGTTTTTTTGAGAACGTATGGCTTAGTGGTCAGAGCGCCTGGTCGGTTTCCAAGAGGCGCGGGTTCGAGTCCCGCTATGTTCAAATATTTATACATTTTAAATAATAAATCAAAATCTTTTCAATTTTCAATAATTTCTCAGTCTGGAGCTTTAAGTGAAAATTATATGAAAACAACCCTGCTGTGGGCAGCTTACATCATGATGCTATATGAAAACAAAACATATCCAGTAAATACGGTGACCACATACTAAATTGCTACAATTATGTGTGAAAATGTATTTGACGGGCCCTAATGACTTCAGGTCTCAGTTTAATTTAATATCAACTTGTAAGGCGGCCTCAAGATGCAGGTTAAGACTAAAGTTTATCGCACACGTGCGCTTATAGAATTGATTTATTAATTTTTCTGTCGAATTTTCTTTAGCGATTGACGGTTTTCGGTTCGATTTTCATTCGGGGAAATTAATTTAATTCAAGGATTCGCTCTGGTTCTAAGTGCGACTTTGAGTTTCACCACTTAACAAAAAATGTCTTAAGATTAGGTTACTTCTGCTTAGCCTACTGTATGAGATGGTACAATGGTACTGGTACGAGATGTACCATGAAACGATAAAAGAAAAATAATTAAAATGATGAGTCCAGTTGTAGCCAGTGTGCGTCATATTTTTATTTCGTCACTCTGATAACCAGGCAAGGCGTGGAGTTGGGCTCCGCCACACAACACACAACGCATCCTAAAGTCAATGGGAAGTCAATGGGAAGTAAAGAAAATAAGTATCTTAATGGGAGCGGAGTGTCTTATCACTAGATTCTCAAGTTCCTGCTGCCTTACTTGCTATGTTCCTGCTGCCTTACTTGCTAAGTCTTATACCGTACAATGTCCTTCGTATATTCGTGAACGCTATAATCTAAGAACACATCTTAAATCTTAAGTGTACAAATCCACTTACAAGGCTTATATGTTAAACTGTTGAGTCCGTATGTACTTATCTAAGCTGTTGATAGCACGTAGTAAATTGTGGTGTGATTTTACATTAAACAATATATACTATTATGTTACATTATTATATAGTGAAATTAATTTAAATTAATATAATAATGAAGCCGTCGTTGTTCAGTGGCACAAAAGTGCGACTGTGATCGCGATGGTTGTGGGCTCGATTTCCACTCGTTGGAATGAGACATTTAATATTTTCATTTTCTCGCTGCAGTAATGAGGCATTGCGGTGTTGAGTTCTGTCACTTAACACGCAATGCGTCAAGATTTTGTGGAAGGTGGGGAACGGAACGGAAATGTGTCTTTATGGGGGGTCTTAATATTAGGTTCCCAGGTTTCTTCTGCTTACTTTGATATGTGAAGAATACAGAGTGAATTTAAGAAAAAAATTATGTTATTAAAAATTATTAACAAAAATATTATATTAAGAAAAATATTATATAATAATTAATAAAAAAATAATATTATGAAAACGCGATGATTGTGGTTTCGATTATCGTTATATGATCAGAACGAGAAAATAAAAGTAGTTCATTCCTTTGAATGGTTGAGGAAATGAATTCTTTTCATTTCCTCACTTTGGTGCGACAAAGCGTGGCGTTGAGTGCCACTATTTAAAATGTAATGTCTCAAAAAATATGCAGAAAGAGAGGAACGGAGTTTCCTATATCTACCTTGCGGGGTACAGCTTGAAGCTAAAACAAACAAACATTAACAATATCATCCCTTCGCAAATCGGTATCCATTTTCGTAAAGTGAATATATATTTCGCGGTTTCGTAGGAACTTCCTTCCACGCACCCCGGAACTGTGGAATGGCCTACCCGCGGCAGTGTTTCCAGGTCGAAAAGCCTTCAAAAAGCGCGTCTATCTCCACCTTAAAGGCTGGCAACGCACCTAGCCGACCCGGCTAGCTCCTCTGGTGTTGCACGGGGCCGTGGGCGGTGGTAATCACTTACCATGAGGTGACCCGAACGCTCGTTTGCCTTGTCCTTTTCCATAAATAAAAAAAAAAGAATATGTATGGTCCATACATACAAATATACATACATACACCGATACACATACACACTCATTCATACACAAAATTGTAAATCGAAATGTTAATATATTAAGATAACCGAGATACAGTTCATTTGGGAGAAAGCTTCTCTCATTCGTTCTCTTTTTGTCATTTGCAATAGGGATTTGACGTTGACAAATAAAAAGATATTTCCGCCTACATTTGTGTGTATTTGAACAGATAATATATATTGGTGCTTTGGAATATTCAAATTTGGAACGACGTGTAATATTTTCTAT
>JAAIXJ010000747.1:0-42220 GCA_013403705.1 Heliconius hermathena | reverse complement strand
GGTTGGGCGCCGGAGCCCGGCATTACCTGATGCGAAACGCAGTGGCATAAAGCCACTACTTCACGCCGGTTTTAAATGCCGGGGGTGGTAATGATCCGGTCGAGTCTGCCCATGCGTGTTGACATTGCTGGCGACGTGACTCTACCACACGTACTTTAGTCGCCTCTTACGACACCACCAGTACCAGGATGATCCTATTCTAGGCCGGGATCACACGACAAAAATATAACAGACAGATAGACAAAAATATTTATTATTTTTATATATTCTATACATAGATATTAGATAAACGGTGTAACGTACACGGTGAACGTAAACTAAATCGCACTATGCCGTTAAAATGCAGTTTTTATGAACTATTTAAATATTTTCATATCAAAAACTATTGAGATTTGATAGCTATTTTTAGTTTTTATATCTTAGTTTTAAGCTTTTAACTGTTACTAGAATATTGTATGAATATGAATGTAATATTTTATATTTATATGTACATTTTTATATTTTATACATTAATTTACTCTGAATTTCTTGTATATTAAAATTTAGAAAGAATAAAAAATTTCTTGAATATTGAGGCCAGTCGCGGCGCAGCGGCACAAAGTGTGACTGTAAAACCGACTGGTTGTGGGTTCGATCGGCAGAAAGCGGGGAACGGAGTGTCTTACCACTAGGTTCCCTCTGCCTATCCTGCTGTGTGCGGGATACAGCGTGAGGCTGATTTTATTTTATATATTAAAAGATTTAATTTATACATATAAAAAATTTAAAAACATAACTGTCTGTACATAGATAGATATATGATAAATTTTATTGCAATATTATAAAACTCGAAACTTAAATCATTTAAAAATTATATGTTTGTCTGATTGTAAACGCGATGGTCGTGGGTTCCATCTCCACACCGGCGAAAGAATTTTTTTATTCCTCTTAAGGAACCTAGTGTTAAGACATTCCGTTCCCCACTTTCTGCCGAATTCTGGAGGCATTGCGTGTTGAGTGGCAGAACTCAACGCTGCGCTTAACCTCGACACCAGAGCGAAGAAATGGAAATATAAATTTAAATAAATATTTCATCTCCTCGAGTGAGGATCGAACCCACAACCAGTCGGTTTTGTAGTCACACCTCGTGCCGCTGCGCCACGACGGGCCTCAATTAAGGTAAGACAAAGCTCGTCGTTGTTCCAACACTCAACACGCAATTGAGATTAAAAGTGAAGAGTGGAATGTTTTGACACTAGGTTCTTATTGCCGACCTTGTTATACGAGATAAACGTGTTAAACTAAATATAATCTAATATAAATTTCACCTTATTTAGAAAACGTGTAAAAATTTGAACGTAGCGGGACTCGAACCCGCGCCTCCTGGAAACCGACCAGGCGCTCTGACCACTAAGCCATATGTTCTCATAAAGCTACGTCGAAATTTTTATACGCTTGTTACAACTTATTTTTGTTGTTATCATCGTTGTTTTATACGTTTTCTAAATAAGTATATTTCTTTCCTAAGTGTGGAATAACACTTTAAAAAAAATGTTAAAAAAAATCACCTTATTAAGATTTGTGTCTACAACCCTTACATTCAATTGATTTTACACCAACTGTACCACAGGAGTAAATATTTAACTCATCTACGTGTAAATAGCAAACGACATCGAAGAAAACATAAATCATCTATTTTGCATAATAACTTGCGAACACCGAAATGCTACTTCAATTTCAAACTTTACTGTGACAGTAACAGAAGTACGTAGGTAGATTTCTTAAAGTACGAAAGTATATTAAATGTATATGGCTTTTTGTGTTTTTGGTAAAAATAAAAACATCATGCCATAGTGGCACAGTCGGGAAATGTCTAATAATATGCTACTTTTAGCTTAGCCATTTGAGGCCAGTCGTGGCGCATGGGCACAAAGTGTGACTGTAAAATCGACTGGTTGTGGATTCGATTCTCACTCGAGGAAAATAAGTATTTATTTACATTTATATTTTTATTTCTTCGCTCTGGTGTAGAGGCGAAGCGCGGCTCTCAACACTCAACACGCAATGCCTCCAGAACTTGGCGGAAAGTGGGGAACGGAGTCTGTGAGCGTGAGTTAACACTAGGTTCCCTCTGCCTACCCTGCTGTGTGCGGAATACAGCGTAGCTTTTATTTGAGGCTTCGTTTAGAAATAAAAAAACGTTGTGTATGATACATGAAACCTGACTGACCGTAGGTACAGTGGGTGTTATTGAAAGAATTATTGAGATAAACAATCCAACGTAAAAAAAATAATTTTATTTCGAAATTTGATTGATTTTAGTTAATTTTCCTTTTTTATTTTACAGGCGCAGGTTTTCCTTTGCATAGGGCAAAGAAAACCCTAGCTTATATATAATGTATTTTATTTATTTATTTATTTAGATTCACCAGTGGTAAATTACATTCATTTTACAAAAATATTAATATTTTAATTCTATATTACTACTAAATGCATTACCTTTTAAGGCGAATACCTCATGCAACATAGGAGACTAGTGTATAAAAGTTAAAAAAAATAAAAAAAATATATATATATTAATTATTGGTAAAGTCTAACTACATAAATTTGTAATTTTAATGTAGGTATTGTTATGTCGCTATTTTTTTATCTTACGTACAAAATACACATACATTACGAAAAACACTTTTTCGCTTAAAACAAAAAATATACTAAGATAAAAGAAATAAAAATCACGTCATCATCATTCTTTGGCAATTACGGTATCTTTCTTATTTTAAATTTTCTATGTTTATTTTAATCATATTTTTGTACAGCAGCAAAAGATGCAAAAAAGTCTTTAAGGCCAATTCACCAACCATGGTGATGCCATTTATGCGCATATTCTCTCCATCGCCTAAAACTCTCTCTGTACTAGCTACTAGTTCACCATGGTCAAACGGATCAGACTCTCCACCAGTCAGCCAGCATTTCATCACACCCCAATCCTGTATAAACGAGACTCCCACAGTAAGTGATCTCTGTTTTCCGCCTTGTGCCCACAATATTACGCAGCAGTCTCCCTGAGCCGCATTTTCTGAAGGCGGGACTTGAAACATCCATGACCAGTCAAAATCTGGGACAATACATAATCCGGTACTCGATACTCGTGAGAAGAACACAAACAGCTTCCAGCCAAAATATCCTACCTACAAATTAACCAAGTCACGGGCCGTCGAAGTAGCTTACCAAGACCTTATAGATAATTAGTGAGATTCTTGGCTCGCTAAATATCTACAGGATTTTGGTTCCACACCTTTCGTCGAATTCTGGAGGTATCGTTTGCTGAGTAGCGGAACTCACCGCCGCGCCTTGTCTCGACACGAGAGCGAAGAAATGGAAAGATAAATTTAAATAAATATTTCATTTGCTCGAGTTGGGATCGAACCCACAACCAGTTGCGTTTACAGTTACACTTTGTGCCACGACTGGCCTGGAAAAAACTTTACCTTCTCCATTTCTTGCTTCATAGTTTCGTGAGGCAGTACATAAGTATCTTTGATGCGAAACTTACGATAATATTCTTAGAATTTCTTACTCTCAACTTTTGTTATTTAATAGGTAGTTACAGCACGTATGATGCATCTGTTGAGAATATTCAAAGTAATTTTTTATATTAGAGGCATCAGCGTGTGAGTCTAACGCGACGGTCGTGGGTTCTATTCCCAGTTGGTTAAATTAATTATTGTTTTAATATTTTTATTTTATCGCTCTGGTAATAAGGCAAAGGCGCGGTTTTGAATTGTGTCACTCAATACGCAATGACATCGAAATTTCGGTGGAAGTGGGAAAAGGTGTGTCTGAACACTTAGTTCCATCTACCTACCCTGCTATATGCGTGATACAGCGTGAAGCTGAAAAAAATAATACTTTTTTTTTTACTTTTTGTAAATAGCGTTTTTACAAGGGATGTCGTTTTAAATCCAGCTACTTAATTTTTATGGACAGATAAAATTTTGTTTTGAAAGAATTAATCATTTAATACATTTACAGCATCAAAGAAGTTAGGTGGAAGTACTAGAGATTACATATGAAAATAATTTTATACTATTACAATTTAATGTGAGTGAAATACGAGAATAGTTGTGGGTTCGAGCCCCACTCGAGAAAATGAAATATTTAATTAATATTTTTAAACATTTTTAAAGTGTTATTCCACACTTAGGAAAGAAAAATACTTATTTAGAAAACGTATAAAAATTTTAACGCAGCGGGACTCGAACCCGCGCCTCCTGGAAACCCACCAGGCGCTCGAACGCATGGCTTAGTGGTCAGAGCGCCTGGTCGGTTTCCAGGAGGCGCGGGTTCGAGTCCCGCTGCATTCAAATTTTTATACGTTTTCTAAATAAGTATATTTAATTAAATTTATATCTTCATTTCTTCGCTTTAGTATGAGGGAAAAGCCTTGTTACCAGAACGAGGAAAGAAAATATTAAATATTTCATTTTGTTGAATGGAAATCGAACCCACAATCTATCGCGATTACAGTCACACGCTTGTGTGTTAGCGCCACGACTGGCTTCGTAATAGAACTCTTAGTTATTACTATTCAACCCCGAAGTTGAATCTGCTACAACCTTTTATTATATAAAAGATATTGCAAAACAACATGAGACGAGGCATAATATTGGTTTTTATATTTTCAAATATTGGAATATAAAAGGAGTGCTTTTATTTTGGTATGTTTCTGACAGTTAGTTCAGGTGTATTCAATTGGATAACGAGTGGACAGTGATTCTCTTTTATTTTTAAGTGAATATCTGAATATAATAAAAGCACCTTGCCTGTCTCATATGAATAAAAACAGATTTTGTAAAGCTCTTTGTCTTATAAAATATGATATGAGTTTGAATGGAAATATCAAATAACTGTTTTGTATGTAATAAAAAAGAAATACTTTTATGGAAGCATGTTGAAATATTACGTTCAATCCTTTTTGTATATTGTTTTTTTTTTCAGCTGATATATATACGAGGCCAGTCATGGCGCAGCGGCACGAGGTGTGACTGTAAAATCGACTGGTTGTGGGTTCGATCCTCACTCGAGGAGATGAAATATTTACTTAAATTTATATTTCCATTTCTTCGCTCTGGTGTCGAGGTTAAGCGCGGCGTTGAGTTCTGCCACTCAACACGCAATGCCTCCAGAATTCGGCAGAAAGTGGGGAACGGAGTGTCTTAAGACTAGGTTCCCTCTGCCTACTCTGCTGTGTGCGGGATACAGCGTGAAGCTGATTTAATTTTTTTTGATTATAAACATATACCATACTCAGTTTAAAAATGTGCATAATATTTTAAAATAATATAAAAAAGGAGCTCTAAGCTTTTTCCCGAACAGCACCGGCGTAGGCATAGACAACCCTAGTTAAGACACTCCGTAGCGGATTTTTCTAGACAATGCATGTTAAGTAATGGTACTCAATTTTGAACTAACAATTATTCTTCTTATCTTCGTGCTGTATTCCGTACATAGCAGGGTAGGCAGAGGAAACCTGGAAACCCAGAGTTAAGTTACTCAATATTCCGCCGTTTTGTATAGATTTTTTTTGTGTGTTGATTAGCGGAACTGAATGCCACTCCTCGTTACCACAACGAGGAAATAAAAATATTAAATATTTCATTTCCTCGACAGGGAATTCAACCTACAACCTATCGCGGTTACTATCGCTTGTTCCTCTGCACCACCACTGGTCTCACTAAAACTAATAATAAACATTCTACTAAGAAAGAGGTACACTTTACTTACCAATTCATATGTTTATTCTTTTTTTAAGTTAATCCTTTCCACGTACAATTTCCTTCGTCCTTTTGCAATCGTAAATTTATCTCCGAAGCTATTAGTTCGATAAAATTCAACTAAAACGATAAATATACTCGACTTTGACGAATCACCGGTTTCCCTCCAAAAGAATACTAAAACCAACTTTATTTTGCCATTCGTGAATTATATTTCTTTAATATCAAGCTCAATTACAATGGTATAAGGTTTAAATTCTATTTTATCTCAGTGTAGTTGAATAAAAGAAAAGTTTGTAAAATTTTTGTATCTGTGTCACTTGGGATCGTTTTGTTCGAACAAAACTTATTACTGGCGCCTACTGAATAAAAGATTGTATGAAAATGTAGACAGATGATATGGGTTGATCATACTCAAATAGGTATAATTTATAAGAAAAATAGCTTATGCAGAGTATATAGTTCCATATTTGAATTAAGTATAACTTATTTCATTTTAGAGGCCGTCGTGGTTCAGGGGCACAAGGACGTGACTGTAACGTGGCGGTTGTGGTTTCAATCCCTACTCGAGGAAATGAAATATGTATTTAAAGTTATATTTCTATTTCTTCGTTCGGGTATCAAGGCAAAAGAGTGAGGCGTTGAATTTCGCCACTCAACACGCAATGCCTCCAAAATTCAGCGGAAAGTGGGGAACGGGGTGTCTTAACACTAGGTTCCCTCTACCTACCCTGCTGATAATACTGCGCATAATATAAAAAAGTAAGTGAAACATAAATCATAAAATCAGAATTAAATTAATTTAAATTAGCTTCACACTGTATCCCACTCACAGTAGGATAGGCAAAGGGAACCTAGTGTTAAGACACTCCGTTCCGCTCCGTTTCAATAAATATTTCATTTCCTCGAGTGGGGATCGAACCCACACCACAGTTGGTGCCTGCACCACAATTGGCTTCAAGACTTTCTATATAAAATTCTTTTTCTTTAAAAATGACGCACATAAGAATAAGTTGCCTAACAAATATACTAGCATTAGCATGGCTTAAGCTAAAATAGTAACCATTGTGCTTATATTGCAAAAGTGGTCACCAGACTGTGAAATGTACTGGAATTTATCAAGCACAGTATTCACGGTGTACTCGGAAAAGTAACCGGATGTACCTTGGAGCGGAACTTTTGTGAGGACGAACAGATATTTCAAATTTGTTGATAAAGTAGTGTTTGTTTTCTTGAGAAGCTTAATGTGTGTGACTTAAGAGCTTTGAGGTTTAGCCTTAATTATTTATTACAGAATAGAAGAAAATATATATATATTGGCAGAAACGTAAGACTATATGATAGTAATATTTAATTATGTTTATAATTAAATGTTTATTAACACGCAATGCCTCCAGAATTAGGCGGAAAGTGGGGAACGGAGTGTCTTAACACTAGGTTCCCTCTGCCTACCCTGCTGAAACTGAAACTGATTTGATTATTATTGTGTTTATAATTATAATAATATTGTTTTTTATAACATGCAATACAAAAATAAAGAGGAGAAACTTATAATTTTCTTATAGCGTCAAATCGAATTCCGCACATAGTAGGGTAGGCAGAGAGAATTCTTGAGGCACAGCGTGTTAAGTGGCGGAACTCAACGTCCGCTTTATCAGAATTAAAATATTAAATATTAGATTCCTCTGAGTGGGAATCAAACACACAACCATAGCGTTACAGTCGCAAGCAAAATGTAAATAAATTGCCTGAACTTAAAATTATTTTTTTGTGAAAAATCGTAAGGTTATGAAAAGTGCAAGATACAAGAAGTTACTCAGCGTTATTAGATTTAAATTGCATTAAAATATACAATTACATATTATTTTATTTTGAGGCCAGTCGTGGCGCAGCACAAAGTGTGACTGTAAAGTTGACTGGTTGTGGACTCTATTCCAGCTCGAGGAAATTAAATATTTATTTAAATTTATTTAAGCATTTCTTTGCTTTTCTTGGCGTTGAGTTCTGTCACTCAACACGCAATAACGCATCCGAAATTTGGCAGAAAGTAGGAGAAGTGAGTGTCTTAACACTAAGTTCTCTCTGCCGATTTACTTATATTAAGTATATTTTTTTTTTCAACATAATTTTCAATACAAAATTACGGTTGTACTAAAAGAAGTTAAGTCTTAATCCCAACCAAATAAAAATACAACTTGAGTTATATCGATTAGTTTGGAATGAATAGAATTAATGTATTATTCTTGTGACCTAGTGTAAAGACACTCTGTTCCGTACATTACTCCCAAATTTGAAACATTTCGTGTCTAGAGGTAGATCTCAGTATTGCATTTTACGTTACCAGAAATGAAACATTTTTTTTGCATTTTCTTTTTCTACAGATTCAACAAAATGAAATTTGTAATTTGTGTTTTCCATGCATTTTATTGTTTGCAAATGGTCTATTTGTCGCGATTTAACCCTTACAACGCAGATGGGGTCCCGGAGGCCGAGGATTACCAACTTCGCCTCAAACCGTCAAATGACGTCATTTGCTATAACCGCCCACAATTTATTGACAAGGAAATTGACAGATATTGCTCAAGATATCGTAAAATGCAAAGCAAATTAAGGATTTGTGGTAAATGGTATCCACAAATATCTTTAGTATTTGTCATAGAATTTGTGAAATTACTTTAGAAATTATTATTAATTTTCTTAATAATATAGATATTATATGTTTTATTATTACATTTTTGTTATATTATAATGAAAAATAATATTACTGTAATATAAAATATTATACTAATAATTTGCTCAAATAAAAATATATAAATGTATAATATAAATATAATAGAAACAATCACAGATTTTTTTAAAAATATTGTAAAATGATGTAAAAAATTGCTATATATTTTTGCTATGTACTTTGGAATAACTGTCTATTTGTAAAAATTATATTGAATTTACTTGCGTGATTTATTGTGAACTTAAAAATATTGTGTTTGTTGAGGCACTGTCATAAAAGCTTAACATTTTTATTTTTTTCTTGAGATCTGAGATCTATAAATATATGAGAAGGATACTAAAAGAAAAAATCTGTGTACGGTAGTTATACATCAAGATATATTTTGGATTTCAAGGTAATGAAGCGGAAGCTGGGATTTATAGATATTACACTTGCTAACAATAAATAATAAAATAGGGTAAAATGCCTTTCTATTTTCCGTAATAGCCTATATAAAACACAATATAGAATGGACAAAATGAAAGGGGTCATCTCAACCCCTTGTAATGGAAAAATGCTAAATTTACCGTCAGGAACTGGTCATTCAAGGGTTGTGGAGAGGACGTCGTGATTTTTTTACTGCTTTTGTGTTTCCTTTGAAATAATTTTCTTATACAGATGTAAGTCATAAGTCAATGCGGTGCTTATAATTTATTTAAATAGTAAAAATTTATATAAACTATTTTATATTATTTATTATTTTATGTTTTATGTAGACAACTTTTAACAAAGGTGGACTTATCTCTAAAAGAGAATTCTTCCAGTCAACTTGTGGAAGTGGGTGAAATAAACATATAGCGGAATGACAAAATTGTGCAATACTCAAAAAGAAAAAAAATGTAACATAAATATGATATATAAAAAAAACTATATTATACTATATTATTAATATACCTAAATATACATACATACATATTTTTTTTATCTTTAATGTTAAGTAAGTAAGTTGTAAGGTACTTTTAACTTGAACCACACAATTTCTGGGTCTTTTCTGCGATTTTCCGTGCAATAAAATAGCGTTGAGCTTGACGCGTGTTTCAAGGGTTAGTTACAATAGAGAAATGGGAATTTAATTTCCCTTTGACTCTTCCAGTGGTCAACAAATGGGGTGTCGAGCCATAAATCTCTAACTAAAGGGCACTAAGTAAGATGTTTTAGTTACTTATAAAAAAATAATTTTGTAACTAAACTAATTATAGAGAAAAAATTTTACAATATTATTATTTAGAAGAAATGCGTTTTCTGTTAAACTTGTTAACTTTTAGCTCGTAAATCGTAACTTGCCAAATAAGATGTCCTTGTCCTATTTTTTTAGCTTAATAATGTATTATTTTATCATATTTTTTTTTTGGAAATGATCCAAAAAAGAACATAAGTATGATAAAATAATACTAAGCACACATTTTAAGACTATATAATTTTTTTAACTTACTATAATTTGCGTTTGTGTTCTAGTCGATGGCTTGTATAAATGTTTGTTCGTAAATGTATACATTTATACATATACACATATATAGGTATCGCTTTAGTAATTTTATGTATATATCACTTTTTTATTCATAAAACTTACATTATGGTTATTATATAAATATTTCATAATATACTTTTAGTTACATTGATTCTTCTATTGCACTATCTTTCACGCATTGGCTTATAAAATAAATAAGTAAAAAACAGACAAACAAATCAATAATACAGGATATATTCTTCATTTCTTTTCTATTGTATAAAAAATATTTTATAGTAACAACTCTAAGTTCTTACTACACAATTTATAAACGATTTTCATGCATAAAATTTTAAATGATAGAACTGACGATTCCACTATCAGTTATACATCACGGGATAAGCAAACTAAGTACTCAAAGCTTATCTCGTTATAAACGGAAACTCAATTATCTAAATTTATTTAGGGTGTTAAGTTATTCATTACATTACATTCGCACCCGCTGACCGAGAGGTGGACAGAGATGGACAAAAAGACCGTGCGCATTACATATACAGGGTTAAAAGCGTAAATGGATTGTGTATTGTTACCAGTTAATTGATTTATGCAATTAGATTAATGGATTTAGAACGGTACTCTATTAAAATAGAAAATCAGATTAAAGTTTCAATTGTTCAAATTCAAAGATGGACGTTGATCACTACCAACTTCCATCTTTGTATTTGAACAATTGAAACTTTACTTTTTTACTTTTACTTAATCGGGGTATGGTTTGCTTGGAATTAAAGTCGTGAGTTCTGAGTGTCACTAAAGAAACATCTGAGTTTTGTTTTAAGCTTAGTTAATTAAATTGTTAAGTTAGTAGTAGGAAAGTCGTAGTGCAGTAGCGCAGTGTGCGACTGTTAACGCGATAGGTTGTGGGTTCGATATCCACTCGAGGAAATTGGATATTTAATATTTTCAATTCCTTGCTCTCTCTCTCTCTTTCAAATAACAGTTTTGTTAGTATGTGTTAAAGTCATAAAGATATATAAGATATAGACTTAATGTAATATTGATTATAATTATAATTATTAAGATTAAGTGCCATATTAAATAAAAGTACTGATTATAAAAAAAATATCACATAATTTTTTTATCAGAATAGTTTAAACTAAAATCAAAGAAAGTTATAAAAATCGTATCCAGAGGTCATCGCAATATATTTGTAGTATGTTTTCATACAAAAATAAGCTTTATATTAAAACAAAAATTCTGCTGAGTGGTTGATTAGCTTCTAAAATCGATATGTCAACCGACCTAATTTTTATCTTTTTTAAATCTTTTATCTACAGAATCGAATTTGTTATCCTTTTATTATATATAGAGATTATAATTTTTTAATGTTTTATTCATATATACGCTATACTTTTATAATAAGCATGTCACTAAAATTCGATTCATGAAATATTTTCAATTCCTCGTTCTGGTAACGAAGCAAATGGCGGTGTTGTGTTCCGCTAAGTACCTCCAGAACACCAGAATAACATTAGGTTCCCAGGTTCCCTCTTCTTTTCAATTCCAATCATCCGTTCCTGAGATTGGCGCGTCCAACCAAACAAACTGTTCAGTTTACATTACCAGTGCAGCTACTATAGCTACTATAGATATCCATATAGACAATGATCATTGGACCATCCCTTAATTTAGTATTTATCTAGTTAATTGTATTGTATAATAGCTTATCTATTGTTTCTAATATCAATATGGGTATTTCACTAATTATACGCGTGGATTATCCGTTATGTCAATTGAGACTGATTTTGGGTTAATTATAGTTGGATTATCGATACGTAATTAGTGTCATATATCTGATAAGGTTTTCAATTACGTGTCAATTTGTATGTTATCTATTGGCTTCTGTGTGGCTATCTATGTCTTAATTATTGTGTATGTATGGACGTGTGTGTATGTGGTATTGAAGTAATAGTTTAGTTTGTGATGTGGGTTCTAATTTTATGAAGGAATTGAAGTATTGCAGTGGTAGATGTGCAGCCTGATGCAATATATAGGTATATAAATAAATGTGGTAGATGCGGCGTTGAGTTCCGGTACACAACAAGCTACGTTTCGAAAATTGAGTGGAAATTGAGAAGTTGTCCTATCGTACTATTAAAACAAAGTTCCCTCTGCCTATCTTGCAATGTGGTAAAAAGTCTGATGCTGCTAATAATTACAAAATTTTCAAACGATTGGAATTTTGAGTTTGAATTTTGACTTGATAACTACATATTTCAATATCTAGATTCGAAAATAATCCATGTATAATCCTAACGATTATCTACAAAATTTTAAATTCTTCTTTTTCCCAACAAAAAAAGCCTAGAAGAACCCGATATATACTAGTATATTTACTAGTTTTACAGGTAAAATATTGGAAGAGTAACGCTATATAAAATATAAACACTACGAAGTTCAACAGATAAATCCATTACAGGAATTGCTCGGCTCACAATAAATCACGCCGTGAACTGTCATTGTAGTTTTTGACAAATGACCCGCAGAAACAAGAGATGCGAACAAATGATGTGTGAAATAATATCATGTGGAAGATATTTGATCAAATCACGCTATATCCTGCATACAGCAGTATGGGTAACAAGAACCTAGTGTTAAGACACTCCGTTCTCCATTTTGTGCAATTTTTTCAAGGTGTTGGGTGTTGAGTGGTGGAACTTAACTCCGGGCTTTTGCCTTGTTGCCAGAGCGAAGAAATGAAAATATCAATAAATAATAATTCATTCCCTCGAGTGAGGATCGAACCCACAACTGACGCGTTATGTCCCTTCGCCACGACGTCCCCGCAGATATATTTATTATTGTATTGAAAACCAAGACTAAGTTAGGAATGTGAAGAAGGACGTAGGCGAGGTATTGGTTCTTTTCGTGAAAATATTATAATTAGAGGGCCGCCGTGGCGCAGCGGGTCTACGTTCGATTCCTTGTCGTAACAATGAATTATTTCCATTTGTTCGTAATAAAATTAAGCGCTGTGTTCGTCCGGCCGCTTGACCGGAAAGTGCGAAAAAAAGTGTTTTCACATTAGGATTCCTAAAAAACAAAATATTTTAACTATTTTAATATTAGTAATCTCTTATACAAAATAATAAGATACAAATTAACTGTGATTGTGAATGTAAATTAAACTCGAAAGAAATATATTGATATACTTACGTGAATAATGTACGTAACTTTATAATAAATATAAAAATATAAAATTTGACTTTAAATACAATAAATTACTATTTAACAAAAACATTTTTTTTTACAAGATATATTTCAATGTAATTTTCTAAATTTTTTCCTAATACTGTCAGCGTGATGGTTAGTTTACTGTTATTTTTATTTCAAAAAACCCTTTTTGTGGCTATAACTGTCCATATCGATGTTACAGACCCACATTATTAAACTTTATTTCCTTACTTTTAACAGTTTCTAAGCACGAAATTCACGAATTCGTGTATCTTATAGAGATACTCTGTGGGGAACCTTACTATGAATGTAAACAGAGGTAACATTAAGCCTAATGTTAGATTGTATTGCGTTTCCTGCTGTGTTTATAATAATATATATAATATACTTACAGCAACCTTACTAAAATTTAATAGCGAAATTGTAAGTAGATCAGCGTCTCACTATAAACGCGATGATTGTTGATTAAGGGGAATGATAAGGTAGATAAAGCGCGGCGTTGAGTTCCGCCACTCAAAAGGGGAAAGCGTTTCTTGCCCTAGTTATTTCTTAAAATTGAGCTCTCTCTGCCTACGGTGATGTACCGTAAAACTCGAAATTATAAAACTTGAAGTTATAGGACTTATACACTACTTTAGGATTAAATAACTATGAAAATAATCATGCAGTTTTTGTCCGTCCGTGTCGTCAAAATGTAAATGTAAAAATGGTAGGCAAAATCAATATTATGAATATGTTTCCTGTTTTATCTTTTTTATATTAATATCTTCGTTCAATAAAATAATAGTATTTACGAAATAAATATATACTATTAAATAATAATTTTAGTTTAAATAATATATTTTACACTATTGTGCCGTTAGAACGATAAATCAAAAAGCTCACTTAATACTGTATATCGTGCTTAGAGCTTAGGTCAGATTCCATTCTACCTCCATTGCGTCAGTGATTAATGATAGAGGCAGTGACAGGTATACAATGTTATTTTATGTTATCGCCATAATCAAAGAACAGAGCAGCGTTTGTAGTAAGGAGCAAGGAACCTAGTGTCAAGACACTCCGTTTACATTAAAATACTTCCGTTTCCCACTTCTTCGTAGGCTTTGCCTGTTAAGTGGCTGAACTCAACGTGGTGCTATGTCTCGTTATCGGAGCGATGAAAATTAAAATATTAAATGGTTTTTTTCTTCGAATGGGAATCGAACCCACAACCTGTCGCGTTTACGTGATACTCTTATGCCACGACTGACATCAACAGTTATTTTATGTTATATATTATACAGAAGACTATATTTTTGGGATTATATTATTATGCTTATTTAAAATCGTTTATTGGAAAATATCGTCCATATAATACAAAATGAAAATATTATATTTGTTCAAATATATTTTTAAAACTTTAATATACAACTGGTAAAACACATTTAAAAAAAAACTTTTCATTTAAAGAATCGACACCAATTTTCAACTGTCACTCAAATAAGCTCCGAAAAAAAGGTGAAATTATAAAACGTAATAGCCCACTCAGAAACAAACATCAAACACTAATAATGACCATTTCTCAATGACATTCACACAAAAGAAAAACAATAAGTTTAAAAGACTTTAGGAGTGCATAAAATGCCCCCGGCTAATACTTCCCTGTGGTAAAGGGTTAAAGATTTAAACCCTTTGGCGACGACAATAATTAATAGCAGATTTCTTTGAAAAAACCCCTCGAAAGGAAAAAAGTGTGAATTTCCTTTAGTAAAATTGTTATTACTTCGAAGCTAATAAGCTCTCCTAAGGTACTGTTGGGAGGATCAAAGAGGTGAGTTTATATAATTTTTTGCCCTAGTGATTGATTATATATATATAGATATTTATATTTCTATCAATATTGGTATTGGCTGTATTGCATGATACAAACTTGTGACTGTAATCGGGATAAATTATGGATTCGATTCCTACTCGAGGAAATGACATATTAAATATTTTTATTTCTGCCACTAAACACGCAATGCCTCCAGAGTTCGTTGGAAAGTGAGGAACGAAAGTGTCGTAATAGGGACGGAGTGTCTTAACCTAGGGAACCTGAAGAATTAATCCCAAGTTCCTCCTGCCTACCTATGTGCGGGATACAGCGTGATGCTAAAAGAAAAAAATGTATACTTGTATAATGCTTCTCAGCTTCACGTTGTACCCCACCTAGAGAAGAGTAAACAAAAAAAACTTAGTGTACACTACCTTTTCATTAATATGTTTTTTTACATACCTTATTAAATATTTTTTCACCTTTACGTTATATCGTGCACAAACTAGAGTAAGTAGTTGGAAAGTGGGAACCCAGTGTTAAGGTATTCCGTTTACATTGAGACTCTTCCGTTCCCCAATTTCCGCTCGATTCTAGAGACATTGCGTGTTTATTGGTGGAAGTCAGTGTCACGCTTAGGCTCGTTACCAAAGCAAGGAAATGAAAATTCGCATTAAAGGATATGAAATAATAAATATTTAATTTCCTCGACTCGAGGACACCATCGCGCTTACAGTCGCGTACTTGTTGTGCTCCTGCGCCACTACGGTATTGTAATGTTCATTACAACACCGCAATCGGTTACATGATTAAATGGCCTTGCGGCTGCTGAGTTATATCCAGTCGTTTTACAATTGCTTTTTAGGGTTGATTATGATAAGTTTTTTTCAGTGATTTTACTCTCTTTTCGATTTATCGCTGCAACTACTGAATTTAGTAACATATTTTAATTGGACTATAATAGCGTCAAATTATTTTTTTAAAAACAAAAATTTGAGCGTAGCAAGCTACATCGAAATATTAACAAGTACTACAAAAGAAAATTAATTTAATTCAAATATTTTTCCATCTTTAGTTTGCGATAAATTCTTTTAAAAATATTATTTTTTTTTACTATAAAATTATTGTTTTGATTGGAATTTGATTAAAATTTATTTTAACTTTTAAATTTTTAATGCAAATGCAAAATTCAATGCAATTGCTGGCAAAGGCCAGTCGTGGCGCAGCGGCACAGAGTGTGACTGTAAAACCGACTGGTTGTGGGTTCGATCCCCACTCGAGGAGATGAAATATTTACTTAAATTTATATTTCCATTTCTTCGCTCTGGTGTCGAGGTTAAGCGCGGCGTTGAGTTCTGCCACTCAACACGTAATGCCTCCAGAATTCGGCAGAAAGTGGGGAACGGAGTGTCTTAACACTAGGTTCCCTCTGCCTACCCTGCTGTGTGGGGGATACAGCGTGAAGCTGATTCAAATGCAATACAATGCAAAATATCAAATTATACTAAATATATTAAAGAAAAAAAATAAAAAAAAAATACGCTTATTTTCCTTTTTTTGTTTTTTTAGTTTTACGCTATATTCTTTACAGCAGTGTAGGCAAAGGGTTCCTCGCTTTCCGAGTGAGAATCGAATACTGTGCCGCATCACGACGACATATTTATAAAAAGAAATAAAAATGCAAAACCTCTTAGCTAACTCTATCTTAATCCATTTAAAAATGCAGAGCATTCCTTAAGTAGAAAAAAAAGTGACCTTTAGCCTGTAAATAACATTTTGACAACCCTAATACCGCTAGGTCTATTAACCGTCGATCTGTTAATCACCGGTTTGGTTTATATCTCGACCGCTGTTCACTCCGAATTGATATTTATTGCTTTATTGTGGATTTTCATATTAGGCAATACGAATTTGATTTTTACAATTGAGTTATTATTGAGAAAGATTAATTGTTTGAAGCCAGTCGTGACGCAGTGGAACCAAATGTGACTGTAAACACGACTGGTTGTAGGTTCGATCCCCACAATATTTTTGCTCTGGTGGCGAGGCAAAAAAAAACCACAATGGACTTTATTGTATTATAAATTTATGTTATTTCTCTGTTTAGGCAGTGGGAACCTGGTGTTAAGACACTTCGTTCCTAATGTTCCGCCAAATTCTGGAGGGATTGTGTGTTAAGTGGTGGAACTCTACGCAGCGGCTTAACCTCTAAACCAGAGCGAAGAATTGAAAATACTAAACATTTCCATTTCTTCGAGTGGGGACCGAACCCATAACCGTTTAGAGTCACACGCTCGTGTCCCTGCACCACGATTGCGTCTCAAATAATAAATTATTAATAATACTTATAAAACGTTAAACGTTTACACATCGCTTAAGTTAATCAACATTTTTTTGTATACACAATGATCAAATGAAAACTTAAAAAAAAACACTCTTAAGTAACTAAGTAATAAGTTAACATTTTAATTTTCAAAATTAATAAAATTATGAAAATTGTGAAATTTACTAAAAATTCTCTATTTCAAGAAAAATTAATTTTAACTTCTACAAAAAGATTCGACTCGACTGTTTTAGATTTGTTAATTGAATACAGACCGAATGTCTGTCTGTGAAACAGTTAAATGTACGAAATTGAGGTGGAAAAGAAAATGAACAAAAGCTTTGAATCGGTTACATTGATTACGTTTTATACAATACCTTTCTCTGAGATGGGAGAAAAATAGAGTTTATCTATTATGTATATCTATATCTATTTACTTATAATACAATCGTAAAGGATCGGTGTAAATACATGGAAGATATATAAGAAAAAATGTTATTAGTATATTTATAACGTAATAGTACCAAAAATTAATGATTTTTAATTATTTTATCTGTTTGTCTGTGCGTTTGTTTACGCTAATCTCAGAAACGGCTTAATTAATTTATTGCAGTCACTATTGTAGCTTTCTTTTAATTTTCTTTGTTAATTTTATTTCACTTGTTTCATTGTGAGCAATGACTAGAATAAAATAAAAATATATTAAATTTGGATTATTCCGACCATCATGGTGATGGTCAGGTCAGGTTGAGGCCAGTCGTGGCGCTGGGGCACAAAGTGTGACTGTAAAATCGACTGGTTATAGGTACGTTTATATTTTTCTTTTATTCGCTCTGGTGTAGAGGCAAAGCGCGACGTTGAGTCCGCCACTCAATACGCAATGCCTCCACAATTCGTTGGAAAGCGGGGAACGGAGTGTCTTACTACACAGGGTTACTTCTGACTACCCTCCTGTGTCCGGGATACAGCGTGAAGCTGATTTATTTTTTTATCATGGTAATGATAGCGGGACAACACTGAATATAAGCGAAATGTATGTGTGTTCGATTCCCGCTCGGGACATTGAATGTTACCACTCATCACGCGGAATGAGAACAAAGTGAGCCTTCTCTCGCTAAAAAAAGACAAGACGTAAAAATTTGGCCAGCCACAACATCATTTTATTAAAATTAAAATAATTCAAAATCACCCTTACATTTATACCCTATTTGTATAGAAAAGGGATACGTGGAAATCAAAGGGCTATTTTGGCATGTTGACAAATAAACGTATGAAAATAATATCTTATAAGCAGAACACGGGAAAATGGTCTTTACGACATAAAGTAGTGTTACCAACATAAGGACTGGAATCCCATATATCATTTAACAATGTAAAGGTTTCATACTGTCGAGGGATTACACTGATTTATTGCGAAGGAAGTGGTCGCTTTTCATTTCGAAATATCTTTTTCAAATTTATATTTATTTCGCTATGAATAAGATATTTTTTTTAATAATCCGCTTATTATAGGTAAAAGGGTAATTTTGATATAGGAAGTGAATCTTTTGTATGTGATTGTTATGATAACTTTGAAAGGATTACTAGTACTATTATGCATATGTGAGACCAGTGCGGCAGCGACAGGTTGTGGATTCGATTCCCACTCGAGGAAATAAAGCATTTAATAATTGTTGTTCGTAGTTCTGGTAGCGGGGCAAAGCGCGGCGTTAAATTTCGCCCCTCAACATACAATTTCGCTGTAAGTCGGAAATGTCTTAACACGTAGATTCGCGTCGCAGTTCTCAGATTACAGAGAATTCCCTTTGTTTACTCTGCTATGAGCGGGATACAGAGTGAAGCTAAAAAAATATGCATGTCCTACTGTGGCCCAGTAGGACAGAGTTAAACAGAGATACTATCAACGCGGTGGCTATAAGTTCGATCCTCATTTGAGGAAATCATTTTAAATCACATTTTAACAAAACGTTTTAATGTGTTAAGACATTTCCTGGAAAATTAGACATTTAGGCAGGCAGGGAACCTTGAGTCATGATGTGTTGAGTGATATTTGAGCTACGTACATTATTCATCTTTTTTACGTAAACAATTAGCAAATATATTTATATTTGTAACAAAACATACTATTATACAAAAGTTCGCAAGGGTGCACCTTCATGTCCTACTCGTACCTACATGTAACCTTAAACCGATTCATCATATCAAATAAAGCGATTTCCAATACAGCCCTACGGTTCTAATGTTTAAAACATATCTTTCGCTAGTGTTGTTACGAAAAAATAAAAATGGAGTGAAGAGTGAAATTCTTAACTATAAGAATTCCGTAGAATAAAAATTGTTCTATTGTTCTATATGTAATAAAGGTCGATATAACATAAATATTAAGTAAGAAGTAGGTACCTACTATGTAACCCAATAGATATTTTATTAAAAAATTGAATAGGATTTTTTAGTTTATATATGTTTTGTCTTGGTTGATTTTTGAAGATATGATGTTGATGATAATGGAGAGAAGAAAGATCACGTAAAATGATGTTTGAATGTATGTATGAGAAGTTCCATGGCAGTTGATGAGTCGAAAGAGATATCCGTAGCGTTTAGTGCTTCCTTCTCTCTAAGGTAGTCAGGTAGGTGCTAAGAATAAAGCCAGAAACAAGAAAATACACCTCGCGTGGACTTGATTTTTAAATAAGGTTTTAATAAATTCATTCTACGGATCCCCAAAAATGAAAACACCAAAGCGGGCAGGAATTTCCCCGGTGCGGTGTTGCTAGACAATAAAGTACGGTGAACGCTTTTTTGACGGATGACTGAATGGGGGTGATGAATGTGAGCGATCTTTGCGTATAACGTACAGTAGGTATGGCGTATAATATAATATATTGTTCGTAAATAAATTTCTGATATTTCCACTCCTTCGCAATGAAATGGCAACGATATTGTTTTTTTGTGATACTGAGTATACAATTTTTTTTATTATTTTTCAGTTTTCTTTTTGGTATGTGATCTTGAGTGGTTTTTTGAGTTTCAATAATATAATGTTTATGTGTGAGGCCGTCGTGGTATAATGGTGTTTGACTGTAAACGCGACGATTGTTAGTTCAATTCCCACTTGGGAGAGTAAATTATTTTCATTTCCTCGCTTGGTTTCGAAATAATGTAAGGTCCGCAACTCAATTACCTAATGTCTTGGAAAGTGGATGGGAAATGGGGGACGGAGTGTATGAGAACTAGGATCTCCACCTACTCTACTATTAGTTAGTAAAAAAATGCTTACATAACTAAGTATGTAATGACTAATCTGGATAATACAGTAAATACAGCAACAAACCAATACATTTCACAAATACACAGCAAAGATAAGAAATTCAATAACTTAAAACTACCTTTAGAGATATTTTCGTCGTCGATACAGTTCATTGAATAGAAAGCAATATTTATAAGCAAATTCTATTTGCAAATGCAAACAATTCTATGGAGTAGTGCAATTGAATTGGTTTTTTTGTTCTTATTCTGTAAACAACATGTAAACGAGGCGACTACATGGCAGTCAGTCTGTCTGTTAGCTTTTGGCAGAGGTATATGTGTACACACGGTTCGATATTTTGACGAACAGTTTTATTTTTAGAACCGTTGTATCAGGTTTACTATCTGGTTGTAAGCGTTGTGGGTTGTGGGTTCGATTCCCATTGGGTGTAATGATTAATGTATTGATGTAAATTATTATGAGTTCCAGCACTTGAGGATTGGACGGAAAGTATGGGAAGGAGTGTCTGAAACATTGAACAGTAATTACCTTCTGTCTATCTAGGCTATATAGAAAAAAACTAAATTTTTGGCATTTTTTTTTACTTGAGGCCAGTCGTGGCGCAGCGGCACGAAGTGTGACTGTAAAACCAACTGGTTGTGGATTCGATCCCAACTCGAAGAACTGAAATATTTACTTAAATTTATATTTCCATTTCTTCGCTCTGGTGTCGAGACTAAGCGCGGCGTTGAGTTCTGCCACTCAACACGCAATGCCTCCAGAATTCGGCAGAAAGTGGGGAATGGAGTGTCTTAACACTAGGTTCCCTCTGCCTACCCTGCTGTGTGCGGGATACAGCGTGAAGCTGATTTTTTTTTACTTTACTTTGCTCGACATTCTTTCACGCAGTATATTTTCAATAATAGATTCATCTGTATTCAGGCAAGTTTTTTCCGTTACTTTCTTTCTGCGATTGGTATAAAATCGTTTCCAGCGTACAATTGTTTCGTATTCCCTTGATTTCGAATTTCATTAGGGGATTGTATGGCTGGCATGTTTTGGACTTAATTTTTGCTAGCTTACTCTAGATATAAACAAAAGCTAATAAAAATTCGAAAGGACAAACGTTGCATAATTTTAAATTTAAATGTATGCAAGTGCAATCGAGTTTAGAATTGTATGAGAATGTCCTTGTGTTATTTTATGTAACGTAAATGTTTGAGTATTTGAGTATGTAGAGTTTAAAGTAGGTTGCGGGTTCGATTTTAGGTTTAGGTAGTTTATGGGATCGAAATAGGTAGAAATTAGGGACGAAGAATAGAATAATGTACCACTAGGTTCCATTCAATGTGTATTCTTATATATTTGTTTTAAATTATAATATATTATTGTATTATCCATTGCAACTTTTCATTAAAATAATATTGTCTAGCCGGATCCAAAAAAAAAAGATTACAATAAATTATAAAGTTAAAAATAAATGGAATTTAAAATTATATAATTTAATTTAATATTAAAAAAATTACCGCCGCTAATTTGAGGCCGGTCGTGGCGCAGCGGCACGAGGTGTGACTGCAAAACCGACTGGTTGTGGGTTCGATCCCCACTCGAGGAGATGAAATATTTACTTAAATTTATATTTCCATTTCTTCGCTCTGGTGTCGAGGTTAAGCGCGGCGTTGAGTTCTGCCACTCAACACGCAATGCCTCCAGAATTCGGCAGAAAGTGGGGAACGGAGTGTCTTAACACTAGGTTCCCTCTGCCTACCCTGTTGTGTGCGGGATACAGCGTGAAGCTATAAATAAATTTACCGCCACGCATATTTTCCAAATGTACCAATACCAATATCGAAGTCCAACTCTTTTATGATTATAAAATTAATATTTAAAATGGACAATCCTTATCTTTCTTCTATTTTTATGAAAAAAAAAACAAAAACACAGTCTACTGAAAATGAGAAAGCGTGAAGAGGACGATTTAACTAAAACGACCCTTCTTTTATCTGGAGATGAGCGCAATATTACGGCTCCGGTTGAAGTTGGTAATATCCGGATTTCAGTGTTTCTTTATCTATGTATATGGAAAAATATATGGTTTTATGTTAGTTTGTTCTTATAAAATATGTAATTTCTTCGGATTTTTGGTTTTTCCCAGATTGCATGATACAGAAAAAGCGGAATCTAAAGGCACGTTCTCCGCTCTCTATCCAAGTTGGTGTGTGTTGGGGAGTAGAACGGAAACCTGTGTGCTAGTTCATTTTTACAAAATAAATTTCTACATAAAATTATCTACAGGTTCCCGTTTTTTCCCTTTAGAAGGATAAAGGTAAATAAAATATATTTAGGCCAGTTTAGTCAAACTAAACGGTTCAGTTTGTGGGTTCGATTCCTACTAGAGGACATGAAATATTTTTCTGGTAACAAGGCAAAGTGCGGCGTTAAGTTCCACTACTCAACACCCAGTACTTCCAAATATTAGAATATAGGGGATGGAAGTGTTGTAATGGGAACAGAGTCTAAAGTATACTAGACTTCCAGGTTTCTTCTGCCTAACCTGTTATATGCGGGATACAGCGTCTAGTTAATAAGAAAAAGAAATCTGATTCAAGGTACTACGTTTTGCCTCCTCCACCCAAATTTCTGTATGTTGCGGGGCAGAACTGAACGCCGTGGTTTGTTTTAGTAAAACATATAAAAATTGAAAATATTTTTAATATATGTAATTCCCGTTATTCCCCGTACTACGATGACTGGTCGATGAATCGACATGGTTGTGGGTTCGATCCCCACTCGGAGAAATTAAATATTTATTTACATTTATATTTTCATTTTTTCGCTCTGGTGTCGAAGCAAAGCGCGGCGTTGAGTTCACTCAACGCGCGATGCCTCCAGAACTTGGCGGAAAGTGAGGAACGGAGTGTCTTAACACTAGGTTCTACTGCTGCGTGCGGGATACAGCGTGAAGCAGATTTTTTTAAAAATTTCATTTCATTTTCGTATTTTGCGAAAGTACGAGGAGAGGGCTAGTCAAGTATCACATCCCAAGTGGCAGCACTTTCTATTCATTGTATCAATAAAGTTTTTATTCGGTGCTCTCGAATAGTTTTTATAATGTTTTCTCAAGCTTACTTAAGTCCGGTCCTTAGAGAGTATATCTGTAGATATAAGATTTCAATTGCAATGGCTGGAACTAAATTGACATCACAAGAATGCTGTCTTTATTATAGTATGAAATATATTTTTCATAATATTAATGTAATATGACTGAGTGTCAAAACACTAGATTCACTCAGTCTACTCTTCTTTGCGGGAAAACACCTGAAGGTGTTTTTTTTGTAATATTTGAGATAGGCCTGTCCAGCAGTGGGTGTCATAATATTTAATTAATGCAAACTGTTTTTTTTTATTTTTAAGGTTTCCTCGGAAGGTAAAATAGAAATTGAGTAAATTATTATTTTATAAAAACAGATGGAAAAGAAAAGCAAACATAGAAAAAGCAGGACAGCGAGATTTCATAATAATGATTGAAAGCATTTTTTCTAACTTTGCGTTGTATCTTGCGTATAGCAGAATATGCAGAGAGACTCTAGTGTTAAGACACTTAATTTTTTACTTTTCAATATTTTTTTTAGTAATTGCGTGTCGGGTGGCGCAAACACTCCTTTATCTCCTTAATTCACTTTATCTCCTTAAATTTAAATAGCTTATTCGAGAGAAATATTATGTAGCAACTTTTTTCTCATTACTAGAATTTATAACTCTAAAATATGAAGTTTTAGCAAGCAGATACTTTTGAAACTAAATAAATAATATATTTCTTACACTATATTATATTAGTAATAAAAAGACATTTGACTTATCTCCTCTAACAGCTATGTAGCACTAAACGTTTATACAAATTCACCCCTTCTTAAGGCATAAGATACATCACAAGAAAGACCCCCTTCAATCACCATTAAAACTTGCTTGTTTCAACGACAAGATAAAATGCCACATCAACGAGTTTACAACTCATCAAGAAAATATACTTGTCACAGAACAATTTTAAAAATGATGTGAAAACGAATGCTCAGAAATAAATACTCTGTATATTTAGAAATTACGTACGTTTTTAGAGTTCCGTACCCAAAATGTTAAAATGGGACCCTGTAACTAAGAATTTGTTATGGGTCTGGTCTGTCTATCTGTCCATTTGTCACTAGGCTGTATCTCATGAAGTGGATAATTTACACAGTTGAAATTTTCACATGTGACGTATTTCTTTTGTCGCTATAGCAACATATCCTAAAAACAAAATTCTATGGCTAGTCTTAGCGCTAGGGCATAAACTGTAACTGTAAACGAGACTAGTTGTGGGTTCGATACCTACTCGAGAAAATGAAATATATTCAAATTTATATTTTCATTTATTCGTTATGATGTCCTCCAGAACTCGGTAGAAATTGGGAAACGGAGTGTCCCAACACTATATTCCCTCTGCCTACCCTGCTATGTGCGGGATACAGCGTGAAGCTGCTTGATTTTTTTTATACAAATATATAAATATATAAGTGAGGTCATCTCTATTGCATTTTTGTTCTGTGTTCGGCCTAAGATAAATCTGCTAATGAGTCGTGAGAGACTTTCGACATTATTTCATCGCATTTGTACGATGAAAGTTATTATAATACGTTTGTTGATTGCGCTTAGTTTATGATTTGCGGAACATTACTTTATAAATACATATATAAATGAGCGTATATTGCGCTACCGTTTTGTGAATGTTGTATTAAAATAACAGAAAAAAAAACATATTGGTGGTTACTAAAAATTACTGTTATATTGTTTTTTGTTGTTGAGGCTGACTGTAAAACCGACTGGTTGTGGGTTCGATCCCAATTCGAGGAAATGAAATATTTACTTAAATTTATATTTCCATTTCTTAGCTCTGGTGTTGAGGCAAAGCGCGGCGTTGAATTCTGCCACTCAACACGCAATGCCTTCAGAATTCGGCAGAAAGTGGGGAACCTCTGTCTACCCTGCTGTGCGCGGGATACAACGTGAAGCTGATTTATTTTATTTATATTGTTTTTTTAGACCTAGCGCTGTGTTCAGGGGGAAAACTGCCGCCAAATTTTGTAACCGCACATTACGCTACAAACTCAATACCAACCACACCATCTGGATACGTGACACTCTGCTACTGCTACTCCGATCCTTCTACGCACCACGCAACTGTGTACTGGCCTACCTGCAGCAGTGTTTCCAGGTCGGTACGCCTTAGCTACTTTCAAAAAGCTCGTCTATCTCCACCTCTAAAGCCTGCAACGTACCTGTAGCTCCTCTGGTCTTACACGAGGTCGTCGGCGGCGGTGAACATTTACGCGTACCATTAGGTGACTCGTACGCTCGATTACCTTGTATTTTCCTAAAAAAAGCAGAGAGAACAGAGTGTCAAATACTACAGTGTCTACATACGTCTTTCGCCTCACCTTTTATCATCAACATCTTCTACATGATTTTCCTACAGTATAATGGATATCGGGTACTTGAATGTCAATTGAGGTCTCCCTCTGCCTCTGCTACTGTTGTATTGTTAAATCAAAAAATCAAATCAGCTTTATGCTGTATCCTGCACACAGCAGGGAAGGCAGAGGGAACCTAGAGTTAAAACACTCCGTTCCCCACTTTCTGCCGAATTCTGGAGGCATTGCGTGTTCAGTGGCAGAACAGTAGTAGGGATTGGTGCGNAACTCAACGCCGCGCTTAGCCTCGACACCAGAGCGAAGAAATGGAAATATAAATTTAAGTAAATATTTCATCTCCTCGAGTGGGAATCGAACCCACAACCAGTCGGTTTTACAGTCACACTTCGTGCCGCTGCGCCATGACTGGCTTTGTTGTATTCTTATTTATACAATTATAGTTTTTGTTTAATTTTCACGTTTTCTCCACCAGTTTATGTCATATTTCCACACACCGTTCCAATTTTTTTATTCGTTCAGTGGAGTATATTAATTTTGAATTTTGTTTATCCTCGCCTAATAAATCTATATTATTAATATAATTATTTATCCGTTGGAGATTAGAGCTAACGATTATTAAAAAGTGTTTAATTTAATAATTAAAGATTCTTTAATTAAAGAGTATTCGATATTATAAAAGTGCAAAAGATAAAATAGTTTACAGAGGAATCACTGTTTACAGTGAGACGCTGCGCTACCGCGCTACAAGACAACTTTATTCGGCAAAATGTAAAATACATCTATTCAGCAGCTAACAACAACTAAAATAATACTATACCAAAATTACACTACATACATTTCTTATCAGAGCCTATTTAAACGACGCTCTTTATTTTTAACGACACCAAGCGTATAGAGATAACGTTAGAACGTATTAAATGTGTTAAACAGCGTAACGGCGTAACGGATTAACGGCGGCGTTACTTACGTTAGGCTATTACAATGCGTGCTAATCACTTTCATGTCGTTAACTGGTTTAAGTTAAACAATATATAATAATACGATTTGTTTAGTGCTTTTGGTTTTATTTGTATTTCAGGTTTATTAGTATTACGTTCTCGTCTTTTCTGTAGGTTGTAAGGGGGTTTAAATTCTAAATGAGAGAATGTTTTTTTTAGCTTTATGATGTAGGTAGCGGACCTAGGCACCTAGTGTAAAGAAACTCAGTTTCCATTAGATCACTTCCGTTCCCCACTTATTATTGAATTCTGCAGGCGTATTGCGAGTTACCAGAAAGAGAAAGTGAAAATATTAAATAATTGATTTCTTTCTATTCCTGGGATAAGCACTTTCCTTTAATATTTACATATCCTCTCTCTGATAATGAGACAAAGCGACGCAATGCCTCCAAAATTCGACGGAAAGTAGGGAACGGAAGTGTTTTAATGGGAACGTATTGCCTTAACATCCCAGGGTTCCTGCAATATGCGGCATACGGCGTGAAGCTACAAAAAAAACTTATATCACTTTATAATTAAAACAAAACGATTACGATATTCACTTTTCTGACGTGTTAAAACCGGACAAGATCACAAGGAGAATTCTCTTTGATCTTGTTACGAGTCGACGCCTGTTTTAATTTTTTAATTTCTTCCATTCCGTTTCTCTGACAAAGGAATATTTAAACGTTATAAATTATTAATTCAAGTGCATATAGTAAAAACAAAAAAAAGACACATTGAGCTGTATGTGGCAATTATTTTTATAAATATTACTAATATTATACTTTTTTTAGCTTCACTCTGTATCCCACACCTAGCAGGATAGGCAGAGGAAACCTAGGAACCTAGTGTTAAGGCACTCCTTACCCATTAAGAAATCAACGCAACGCTTGGGTTTGTAACTGACTCCCCACTATACTCAATTAAACATTTAGATAAATATATTTAAATAATAATTTTAATATTTTAGTACGGCTCGTGATACATTAATACTCTTTGGATTAGTACTATTTAATTGAATCTTACAAATTGCATTACCTCATTTTATTTTACTTTTAATAAAATTCTGAGAAATTGTTCCTTTTAATCTCGGGCTAGCAACAGAATTACATATATGTTTAATTCCTTTATAGAGACAAAAGTGAAAAAAATATTTGACATAAAAATGCTTCACGATCACCGATTAGCAGATCAGGGTTGCGAAACGTACAAAATATAACTTCCAATTTTGAATAGTAGTTTTTGATTTAGTATGACGTATGGAACAGTGTCTTAACACTAGGTTTCCTCTGCCTACCCTGCTGTGTGCGGGATACAGCGTGAAGCTGATTTAATTTAATTTTTTAAAATGGTTTCCAGTGGTCAATATAGTGGAATATAAATTGGATATAAACAGCTTCATTTAGAAGAATCTTTATTGGAATTTGCACCCTTTGTACATGCTAGAACTCTTTATAAATATCGGCATTTTAAGGAATTAGTATAGATTATGTGCTATCCACCGTAATTTATTTTGATTACCATTTAATTACTTATATAGTCTATACTATCAAAATTTTAGGACATTGATTCTAAATAGTTTCGTCATTAATTTTTGTTTCGTAAATATTGAGCGTAAAAAAAAATACAAACTTATTATTTTAAAAACACGTCCTTGAAGATAAACCTTGAATTTTCCTAATGAACATTCTTGAACTGTTCCCCTTTTTANCTAATACGTATCTGTTTCGCTTATCTGTTTCTTTTACTATTTCTTTAAATTTCTTTATTTCCTTCTGTGAGTGTGTAAAATTATTCTCTTGTGTATCTTCTTAAAGTGTAAATAAATTTGGACAATTATTCCACAAAATTTTGGAAATTTAATTTCACTCCATAATTGAAAATATAGAATATTATTAAATAGCGTAGTTCACAAAAGCCGCTATAGTCGAGGTAAAATAATGACTATACTCGTACTTAGAAAAATATTAAATAACCCCCATTTCTGCATTTTTTTATCGTCTTATTTAAGGTCAAATTGCTAAAATTTATAGACGAGCATTTGTCCCCATTACCGTTGTAAACTAATTTTACATAATGAACTTTAATACCCCGATCTATTAATATATTCTCTCATAGAACACTAATGTCACGTGCGGAAATTTAGAAATATCGTCAACGTTATTTTGACTTTAGCATACACCCTCGACTAGACTTATTTGATGTCCCTATTACGTGATCTTCACTACTCGCAAAGTAATTGAACCATATGTAAAGACAGAAGCTCATTAGTAGTGTCACAAGACTTAGTAAACAAACTACTACCATTACTAACTATTAACTAAGAAGTTCCTTAGCACTCTTATATACTTAGACATTAGCACTGGCAAATCTAAATATTCGTCTATAACCTAATCACAAATCAATATTTCACTGATACGTGTGTTATTTTGTATTTATGGTCAAAACGCGACGAGACGTCAATTCAGCAGAGCATCGGATGTCTGATTAAAACGGAGAAGCGGTGATAGAGTATGACGACGCGGGGATGGCACCGCAGCAGGTACTACACTCTATAGCAGCTGTAGTAGCGTAATATAAGTGCGTCTAAGCAGACTTATGCAGACAAGCCCATTGCGAGGTAAGTCGCTCGCTCAATGAAAAAATACAATGAAATCGTAATAAAATAAAAAAAAACTGTAAAAATAAATTAAGTTAGTATGCCAAACACTAAGGCAACGCATAATTATAACTCTGTCAAAAATTAATGAGGTTTGAAGTTAATGTAGAACCCCCTAAATAAAATGTCTACACTACCGAAGTCTACAAAATTTTTACAAGCGAATTATTTATTAATGAATTTAGATTGAATGCTAGTTTGATATAAAATTGTTTTTGATATAAGTATTATTACTTATTTGTATTGGAAAGTTTATTTTCAGTTGTTTAATTTAATATATTACAAATTTTGCATTAAATAAGCGATTTCTGATATTTGAGAAACGAATAACTCTTCTGTTTATAGTTTAAACAGAATGTATTATTTTGTAGCAAGCTAGTATTATCAATGCTTTTTTGGAATTCAATCGTAAGCTTTAGAAACTATGTATGTTCAAAATAGAATTATGAATTCAAAAAAAAATTGTTTGTTTCGACTTTACAAGTCATAAGAAATTGTAATAATTGGTCAGGCTCAGAATATCTCAACGCGTTTGCACTAGATCTTGTAGTTCTGTCATTTAGATCATATGTTCAACAGTCAATCTCTTTTTTTCTATTTTTTTTCTCATAATAATATTCTTCTATAATAATATATTCATTATGTTTAAATTTCATTTAAGAATATCTTGTATCCCTTACCATAATTTTATAACTTTATTCAGATGGAAATGTACTCAAAAATTTAACATTAATTAACCGTTTTGATACAATATTTTTGGTTACTAGATAGTGTAGTTACTAAGCTTACTGGCGGAAAATTCAAAATTTGTAAAATATTTTTAGAAGTGAATGTTATACTTTTACCTTTTCACGGCGATGGATCCCCACGATCACTTTTACGATAATGGCTTCTGCGTAACTGTTGGCAAGCAAGCGTTGGCTTCTGCGTAGATGACGCGCGCTGCCGATGGTGAAGCCTAGCAGCCTTCGATCCCTCCAATTTTCATATTCAGCACCACCAAAACAAAGTCAGCTAGTGTTCTTTACGGCGCTTAACTGCGCCTGCTCTTAGTGCTGCGACCGGCCGCAACAGCTCCCTGCTGCGAAGGCTACCGGCCGCGACAGCACCCTGCCGCGACAGCTCCCGGCGTTCCGGCGATCAGTCACCATTCTCGTTGCATCAAGAACATAAATATAAAATATACTTTCGTGATATATATAATACTTAACTTGACTTAGCTTTACGCTTTATCCCTAGGAGTGGTAGTAAGAACAGATGGTCAAAAGCCACGGTAAATAAAACTGTCAATACGGTCATATAAACAAAGCTCTATAAAAATTGTATATAAATATAAAAATATATAATGTACCACTTTTTTCCACTTACGGTTGACTTCTTTTTGAATAGGATTTTACTGCTTAACATAATTATGCGTTGCCTTAGTGTTTGGCGTACTAACCTAATTTATTTTTACAATTTTTTTTTATTTCATTACGATTTCATTGTACTTTTTCATTGAGCGAGCGACTTTCCGAAATCTTGATATTTTTGTGACTTTTGATGACTCTTAACCTCGCAATGTGCTTGTCTGCATAAGTCTACTTAGACGCACATATATTACGCTACTACAGCTGCTATTGAGTGTAGTTCCTGCCGCGGTGCCAACCCCGCGTCGTATCTCTATCACGTTTCTCCGTTTTAATCAGACATCCGATGCTCTGCTGAATTGACGTCTCGTCGCGTTTTGACCATAGATACAAAATAACACACGTATCAGTAAAATATTAATTATTAGTTTTGAAATGCTTTAATGTAGGGTAGACTACACAAAAAATAAATACCGCCATGATAAATTCAATTATCAAATTTGCAAATCGATATAATTTTTAATCGAGAGTACATTAAAATAGATTTATTCAAATCATTTAGTAATTTTATAATTTTAGATTAATAATATATCAGCAGGTATTCCAACAAAATTATGCATACAAAAATTACGCGATATTTACAAAACAATCTTTGCTTAGCTTGCGTTACACGGTCCTCTAGAGTAGCCCTACTAACCACGCGTCTCACAGGCTAAGTTATTTTGAAAGTGCTTGGCAAATAAATAACAAAATAGTAATATCATATAATAAAAAGAAATATTAAATACTTTAAAAAAAATTGAGGCCAGTCGTGGCGCAGCGGCACGAAGTGTGACTGTAAAACCGACTGGTTGTGGGTTCGATTCCCACTCNCCCACTTCTGAAATATAATAAAACAATAAAACTCACTTACGGACTCTTCTATTTTATTCCTTCACCAGTAGTATTCGTCTAGCCTCGATGCCGTATCTGGAATTCCTCTCTTATATTGACAATATCTATCGCTTTTATACCATTATTGATTTATTAATTACCCTTTTTTTTTAAAAAGCTAACAATATTTATAAATTGTAAATACGTATTTTGATATAATAATTCTAAATCATATAATAAATGATACTATTATATTTATATTTCCTTTTATAGTAACATGTTAAATATTTACTAATATAATATATAGACATTACATTTATTAAGTAATTATAATTCACCAAACCTATTTAACTCTCATTTCACAATTCACATACACGCAACTAACAAAGATGGCGGCAGGCATTCTGCGTTATATAATTGTAATTTTACATACCTCATAAAACATCTTCATGTATTTATTTCCATTTACTAAATAAATAATATTTATCTCTGGATATTGACAGCATTATATGCATTAATATCATTCTTCTCTGTTTTAATAATAATATTTTAAAAACTTACCGACGAAGTATTCCAAACCAAACAGTTGTAAATACGTAATAAGCACTTATAACTTATTTTACCAGCCTAGAATATTTATATCACTATTAAATGTACTAACTCACATGTTTCTTATATATAAAATGTAACTAAATATCTATTAATTATAAATTAAAACTTCTCTGATCATACTTATTTAGAAAACGTATAAAAATTTGAACGTAGCGGGATTTAAATTTTTATACGTTTTCTAAATAAATATTATTCTTTCCTAAGTGTGGAACAACACTTTAAAAATGTTTAAAAAATTCTCTGATCATTTTTGAATAACTATCCTTCACCAGACGCGTTCGCCATCCCCCTTCTCTTTCTTTACTTTTTCTTCACTTTGACGTTGACTGTAGCTTATTCAGCCAACATGATATTTTACAATAATTAAAATATTAATTATATTATTATTTATTTGAAATTATAATACACAACGAATAAATATAATTATTAAATTATTTTTAATAAATATATTTTATATTTGTGTGTTTTATCTACGGTATATTACGTCATTAATATTACTTGTGAACGGAACGCGTAATTAAAACTGAACTAAACTATTATTTATGGTATTGTATTTATCTTAAGCTATAAATTAAATAATATTATAAATTATATTTATAATATTTTTTATAAACGGTTATTTTTTTTAATTATTTATATTATTTACTTACACAATTTAGTTCTGGTATGGATCGTTACAGGTTCTTTACCAGAGGAAGAAAATAAATATATAAATAACACACTGGTTTACTAATATTTATATACTAATATTATAAACGTGATTTGTTTTGTTTAATAATAAACATTTGACTTGAAATGTTTTTTTTTTTGTGGTTTACTAAATTAATATTTTTTAGTCCTACTCATTAAATGACACTGTGCGTTGAATTTTTTTTTCTATCACTTTGAGGGTCTTCGGACTTCTTTTAAAGTATTATACAAGGTTGAGTGTTCGTGCCTTATTATGATCATTTGTTATAAGGAAAAAGACAAGCGTTAAGTTCTTAGAGAAATTAAAGGTCGTATACGCATATAAGAGTACTGTCAGTTCTCAGTGAAGTAGATTAATTGAATAATTATAGTAAATTAATTAATTTTTTTTTTTTACTTATTAGTATATCACTATTAGTATATTACTAGATTTCTAGAATTTTTTGAGGCGGGCGACGCAAAAAGATTTATTATTTAATGCTATGCTTCGTTACCAGTGCGTGGAAAATATTAAATATTTAAATTTCTCGAATGGGAAATCCTCCTAGTAATAAGTAATTCCGATTAAATTTTTCAGCAATTTCAGTTTGGGCCGCGTAACTTAACTTTTTGTCTATAATAATGAGGTAATATTTATACTAAATGCACAATTACAGCTTTTGTGGTCGAACTTAAAACGTAATCATTTTTTCCTATTTGTGTTTATAAAACAATCATCAAAGAATTTTTTTTCTAAATTTGACAAATCTTTGTAAGTAGGGATATCGTTAGACCAATGTGCAGCCAGCTCGTCAAACCATACCCTTCGAACTGTCATTGAGGTCTTAAGGAAAAGACACAGTGGTTTTGTAAATAAAAAGTAAATTTATTTAGTTGAAAGCTTTTTTAAAACATTTTTAGCTTTAAAGCAAAGGGGGCCATTAAGACACTTCCGTTCCCCATTTTCCGCCGATGTCTGGAGGCGTTGCGTGCTAAGTTACGGAACTCAACGCCGCGTTTTACCAGAGCGCAATAATAAAAATATTAAATATATAATTTCCTCGAGTGGGAATCGAATGCACACCCAGTGGCGTTAACAGTCACACTCAATTTAAAATATAACATGGGAAAAAATAAAAGACATCAGAATTCTTACTTTTATTTCCGTGTATTTTATCCATACAAGTGTGTGAAATTAATAATCACAATCATAGTAGAAGCGCACATATTTGCGATTTCTATGGGTAGGCTTATATTCATCGGTATGAACCGCCATATTTTACTTTCGAAATTCCTTATGTTTGTATATGTTAGAAAATCACTGATATCCGATTTAATATTTGGATCTGTAACAATACATCACAATAGACTGGATCCCAGGGCCCCAAGACATACGTCATTTTAGCAGAGCTGAAATTTTGAGGATTAATAGTCTATTTTGTAGTTAAGACTGTATACGTATTTACTAAGATGAGATGTACTTTTATTTAGCGCTACCTCTGCTTTCAAAATTTCAGCTTTGCTAAAATGACGTAGGTCTGGCGACCCTGGGATCTTGGGCTATACGTTTGACAGTAAAATAAAACAAAAGTGTGAATCTAAATAATTTGTGAAAAATACAAAAAATGCTATATAATATTTTTATTATTTTATCAATCTTTCCCATATTTGAATGCGAAATAGATATTATAGTATAGTTACAGCATCCATTCCAACATTACATCACAATATTTCCACGCTTTTTTTATTATAATCGTTGCGTTTAGTTAGACAGCCTAACTAGCTGTCCTAGGACAATGTCTCACATCTATATAGAAAACGATCAACATTTAAGTATAAAAACAAATTCAATAACTATACACCGTCGTGGAGCAATATCACAGCTTATGAACAATGAACGCGACGGTTGTAGGTCGGATTCCCTCTCCAGAAAATGAATCATTAATTACTTTTATTTTTTTGCTCTGGTAACAGGACAAAACGCGGCGTTGAGTTCCGCCACTCACTCAATACGTAGGGTCTCGAAAATTCGGCGAAAAGTGGAGACTCTTCGTTCCTTAATACTCGGTTCTCTCTACCTACCTTGCTATATACAGTATAAAGCTAAAAAACATTATACTTAGTAAATATGCCACTGGCAATGTATCCAGTTCAGGCATAATATTTAGAAATGAGTGTCACGACACTGTGTTCTCTGCGCCTTACCGCACTATATGGGTAAGCGTGAGAGAAATACGAAAAAATTATACCTTTTTCTTCAATAAGACGATGTAGCAAATGACACCTTATCTTTTCTACTTCTACTAAATGCAGTTCAACAAGTATGCATGGCGAAAACAGAAGGAAACACACGTGAGAAATATGCATTATAAGAAATCCAATGGACTCTGCTGGTTCCTAAAAGTTATTTCTATATATTCAATATCAGTATTCATATATTTTTCTAATTCATTTTGTATAATTTATTTGTAATTTATATTGACAAAAAGTATTATTTCTTTTAATTTTTTTATCCTCAATAACTTTTTTTGAGAACGTAGCGTTAAACAATTTTCAGAGTTAGCCCACCAAACACAGAACAAAAACAAATGAACTTAAGGAAACTTGAACCTTGAACTTAATCCTCCTGGGAAGAAGTCTGGTACTTCTAAGATGAGCTGCTAAGCTTATAAGTAAGCATATTTAAATTCAATTCTATTTTAGTAAACGTCATGAGAGGCTAACTAAGATCTACATCTAAGTAAAATTAGGTATTATCATTTTTAATAAGCAATTTTGCCTCAACATTTCATAATATTTTTAAATTAATTAGAAATCAAAAAATAAAAAAGATACTTACTACACCTTCTAATACAAGAAGTACGTGATAAATATTGATTATCAATTTTGGTATACTGCATACAATACTAACAAACATCTGAAAAAAAAATGGGTAGTAAGATTATACTGTAAAACATTATAAAATAATAAAAATAGACAAATGTAATGTGCTTTTTATTTTTTCTATATAGAAAGTATATTTTTTTAAGCTTCACGTTGTATCCTGCACGCAACACAGTAGGTGGAGACAACATGGGAACTTAGTGTGAAGACACTCCTTTCCGGTTTGATACTTGCGTTCGTAAATTCTGCCGCTTTGCCTCATTACCACAGCGAGGAAATGAAAATATTAAATGTTTCGTAACCTCAAATGAAAAGGAAACCTATAACCTGTCGCATTTACAGTCGTACACTTGTGCCCCTGCGCCAGGATTGGTCTCCAATAAATTTAATTGTACAAAAATATACTCACAGAAGCATGTAACTCTGGAGAAATTAGATCAGTGATATCAGCTATACTTCTATATAAATTGATGCAAAATTTAATTTTATCTTCCTTGATAATTTTATTTTTGTTTGTATACAAATAGTAGTTGCATTCAGTAGTTTCTTCTAGCCTTTTACGGAGCAAGAAAAGACGATGATACACTATATCCAAAACTATGAAACGCCACACTCGGTTCAAATCCAATGAGAAAGGTGCGAATAGGCTCAGTATGAAAACGATTAAATGAATAGAACAGTTATAGGTCAAACAATGAATACTGGTGTAACAAATTCTAATAATCCAGAGTAAAATTATAGTTATGACGACTTTTTTCCTGATGCTAAAGTAATGGTTAAAGTTAATTCTCAAATAGATGTCAATTTCATGAAGCTTGAACGAGAATTTGGTTATTTTGCTGTTATAAATTATTAAAATGAAAACCGACAATGTATATTCAAATAAAGAAAAAGTTTGTAAAATATTTGTGGACGCACAGCAATATACAGTGGTAGAAGTGGTAATGATGATGAGAGAAACGCTGTAAATAATTGATAAAATTCTAAATCTATTGAAAAGCTTAAAAACTCTAAGATTGAAACCGCAGAAGAATAAAATAGCAAGAAAACATTTGTATCGGTCGAGTAAGTTGTTCAATTTGCGATTGAAATTGTTTTTAGCTTTAAAGTGCATTGGTGTTTTATATTTTTCAATATTTGGATTGATTTACGTGCAAATGGCACCGTGCTACGTTGTTTATTCACAAAGTAACGTCACAACAGTTTGGGGCTGACTGTCAATAACAACGGGATTAACATTTAACATGAGATATTTCGTTTCTGATTTTATATTGAATACTTTTTTTTAGCTTTACGCTGTATACCGGATATAGTGAGGTAGGCAGAACGAACTTGGGATTTTAGTGTTAACACTCCATTACTCATTAGAACACTTCTGTTCTCGACTTTAATGAAGATCCACTTTGATGAATGAAGTTCTGGAGGTATTGGTGTCGAGATGCGAAGCTCATCGCCGCGCTTTGCCTCGGCGCGAGAGAAGAATTGAACATATTAAATATTTTACTTCCTTGAGTGGAGTGGGAAGTCCTCTTCACCACGACTAGCCTCAATATTTCATTTGGTTTCTCTTAAAAGGGAAATGAAAGAGAGTATTTTAACAAATTAAAACAAAAAGTAAAATACACTCTCTATAACTAACAAATAACGGTGTTCTTAATAGTTATATTTAAGCATTTAAATATATGTTTATATATCTTTCACATAAATAAAAATATTTATAATTTAAACAGAAAAATATTTCCGTCAAGTAATCAATCAATATTGTCAAAAACTATTTTGTTAATAAAAATAAGTTTTAAAACTGCATTTTTATTTTCTTTTTAATTATTTCAAGTTAAAAATATTTTTTTACCTTATCAGAATATTTTTAGGATATACCTATACTTAATAATTTTTTTATGTACATGGTTAGTGTCTAAGTTTTGCACTAGACCAAATACACCATCAGCAACACGAGCACCACGAAATAGCTTATAGAATTTCACAGTAAAATGACGTGAACTAACCGCAGCGCTCACAAAGCCTTTCAATTCGTTTATACATGTATGATAAAAGGTAACTGTGAAAAGGCGACATAAAGTTTATCAGACGGATTCTGCCTTTTGTCCAATAGATTATGTGTATTTTAATATTTATATTTGGTGCTTTATGAAGAATGTAAGGTCTAAATAATTTTGACATGAATGTAATATATTTAGGACGTCTCAAATCGGTTTTTATGAATTCAATAATAATAGAAGAGAAGAGAGGCCAGTCGTGGCGCTGTGGCACAAAGTGTGCCTGTAAATCGACTAGTTGTGGGTTCGATCCCCACTCGAGGAGATGAAATATTTATTTACATTTATATTTTCATTTTTTCGCTCTGGTGTCGAGGGCAAAGCACGGCGTTGAGTTCCGTCACTCAACACGCAATGCCTCCAGAAATTGGCGGTAAGTGGGAAACGGAGTGTCTTAACACTAGGTTTCCTCTGCCTACCCTGCTATGCGCGGGATACAGCGTGAAGATGAAAAAAAAATCAAATTAAGCGGTATTAACAGACGCGGTTTCACACGCGCTACACGATAAGTTAAATAACTGTAAAATTTTATCCTAAATCTGTTCAGTAGTTTTTGCGTGAAAGTGAAACAAACATTCAACCACATAAACTTTCACATTAATAATTGTAGTAGAACTAACAAAATTAGTAGGATAGGATAGGAGGATATAGCGTAAGCTAAAAAAAAAGAAATAATGATTAATAAAGATTGTCCACATTTCCTAACTACATTTTACGATCATATTCAACTTTTTTAGTTACATCACTTTTGACTATGAAATTGTTATTTGGTTAATATAAATATTTTCAGAGTAAACAGTGAACTATTTTTGAGAATTTTTTTAGACGACTAGAATTATAGATGATGGCAGTATTTTAATCGGATCTTTTAAACATGTATTATCCTATCCTTTTTTATCGTACACTTACGTACCTTGGCGTTTTTTTTTATACAATATAATACTGGCGAAGCGAATTTGGCAACTGGTACATTTGAAATGCCATTATTAAACTATTAAACTGAACTGGACTAGAATCGTATAGATAAAATCTAAATAAATCAGCTTCACGCTGTATCACGCATACAGCAGGGTAGGTAGAGGGAATCTAGTGTTAAGACACTCCGTTCCCCACTTTCTGCCGAATTCTGGAGGCATTGCGTATTGAGTGGTAGAACTCAACGCCGCGCTTAACCTTGACACCAGAGCGACGAAATGGAAACATAAATTCAAGTAAATATTTCATCTCCTCGAGTGGGGATCGAAACCACAACCAGTCGGTTTTACAGTCACACCTCGTGCCGCTGTGCCACGACTGGCCTTAAATGGTATAGATGACTATGTAATAAAAATCGATTACCAATACTCTCATATATAATAAAAAAATGTGAACTTTAATTGTCCGGAAAATACAGACATTTAAACATTTCTAAGAACTATTGTAGCAATAATCAAAGAAAGGAAAAACATTGACATAAAGCAAGGTAAATTGTTTAAGAGTCGCCATTAGGCGGCTCGCTCGACAATCACATGCTCTTACACTATTAAGTTGTTATTGCTCCTAGAAACAGATAAGTTTATATGAACTAGATAAATGGATGTGGTATTATATTTTAGATTCAATTTACTGTATAGGCTTTGTAAATTTATTTTATTTTATTGAGTTTTTGTAGGGGGTAATCTTATTTTTAACTGACTTTAAAAAAAAGGAATTTCTCAATTCGTAGGAATCTTTGAAGTTAATGCTAGAACAACCTTACTACAATATCAAATTACTAAGCCTGTTTGTTTCACTTGGCAGCGACTTCAAAATTATAAAATATTTCTTTAATTTTATTTTAACAAAATCAAAGTATGTTTTGCTTTATGATAAGTAAATTTATTTTATACTTTTTAGTTTATTGTTTGAAGTCGGTTTGTTTTTTGCTAAAAAATAATTTATAATATATTATGTTACATTTAGATTGGTCATCGTAGCGGTGCGGGACAACGTTTACTATACGTGCCCTAATGGCCCTAACTCTCCATACGGGGGACAAAATTATTTTTATTTTCTTATTTAGGTAAGAAACACACACTATCTCGAATTAGCTTATAAAGTAGAAAAGAGGTCTTGTTATACAGCGTAAAACTACAAAAGTTCTATAAAATTACCTATAAAAGTTCTTTTTGAAGAAAACCTAATGAATTCAGCCATTTACTACAATTTAAATCAACAAATGAAAAATTTTATACTCTAGGTTATCAGATTAAATAAGAAAATCAGAACTGATAAAAAATATGAATGCACGAACACGAGTAGATATCACATTTAACTAAAAATATTTTTTTTATAAAAAAAATCACATAAACAGGTTGATGTACGAGTAAAATAAACATTTAATTACGTAATATAACACCTGTTTTTAATTATTATAATTCAATAATTAATATTTACTTTTTATGAGTCATACTCGATAATACCATTGAAATTGCCGCATCTATTTAAGATTTTAGCTATTCTTAGAGCAACCCCTCTTCACAGTTGTCGTTAACTTGAATGATTGAGAACTTACGCTTTCGACTTCATTGCTTTCAATTTGTCTATATACAGTGTGTTTTATTTTAGGGATTAAATGAAATAAAACGATTTTTTATCTTCTTAATATAAGATAAGAGTGTAAATCCATAAAAAAATGGGCTCGGATACTTCACAGTTTTTTCTACTTTCCGCCCAATTAGAATATTCTAACTTAACACGATGTTTTATCTTACCAAACAAGAATGTGAGGCCTATTTCCACTTTGGGGAATGATTTGTTTCCTTACTGTGATAGCAAGAAAAATAACTGTGTTGAGGTGGTCGACTAAATACACAATATCTCGAAAGTCAAAGTTAAAATTAAATTGAAGTTAAAATTTTAAAATAATTTATATATTTTTTTTGATATTTTACCCAATACAACAATTCAACCTATATCTGACATGTAAAAAGCATAGACGAGAGTTTTTTTCCCTAAATATAGGACATTAAGAAAATCACAAGGAACACCCTGTATGTTAAGGAAATATCGCAGGTCACAATGTTCAATGGCGCGCACATCTGAGCTGTTGAGTCGCTGTAAATAATAAAAGCGTTTTTTCCCTTATTACATCATCTAGTTCTTACTTCGTTTTATGATTTGATTATATTGAAAATAAATTAATATATAAATGGAAAAAATATTAATAATATATTGGAATGAATGGAAAATTTATATAATATATCAATATACAGATGTTTTTTAACTTAACGCTTGATCTCAATATAGCTGGGAAGGTAGACGGAACCTTGTGTTAAAACACTCTATTCCCGACGCAACGCTCAATATTTGAGATTCAATGCCTCGCTTTGTCTTGGTAACAGATTGAACAACAAAACATAACTCATTTCTCTGAGTGCAAATCGAAGCCAAGAGCTTCTTTTATATAGTCAAATATTATTATATAAGATAATAAACAAAATTAGACTAGAAGTATCAAGTAACCAGACATTTTACGTACCAGTTGAAAATTCACAACGATAAAGACAAACGTAGCGTCAAAGGAATTTTCATACTGCCACAGTGGGATTAAGTCGTTCATCTTTTTGCTTATCTGCAGGTTTTGTAGTAGTTTTGTCTTAGTCGTATATACTGATATTATTATGTAATTCTGTATAGCGTATAGTTAGACTGTCAAGGTGGCACAGTGTCTACGTGGCAACGTAACTATTATGAGTTCGATGCTTACTCAGGGGAGTTGCTTAACATTCCCTCGCTCTGGTAGCAAAAGAGCGTGGCGTTAAATTCCGTTACTCAAAACGCAATATCTCGGAAACTTAGTTGTGCCTAGGGAACAGAGTATCTTAAAATTAGAATCCCTTTTGCGTGCTACGAGAATATGCGAAATGACTGCAGATATAAAGTTCTGCTTAAATAAAAAAATATATATACTTATTAAGAAAACGTATAAAAATTTTAAGGCAGCGGTATATTGTATATTTTTTTATAAAAAAAATCAGTTTCACACAGTATTCCGCACACAGCAGGGTAGGCAGAGGGGACCTAGTGTTAAGACACTCCATTTCCCACTTTCCGCCGAATTCTGGAGGCATTGCGTGCTGAGTGGCAGAACTC
>JAAIXJ010000797.1:65950-80305 GCA_013403705.1 Heliconius hermathena | reverse complement strand
AATTCGGCAGAAAGTGGGGAACGGAGTGTCTTTACACTAGGTTCCATCTACCTACATACAGCGTGAAGCTGATTTTTTTTTTCTAAAATAAAACGCATTTTCAGTTTAAAATATCATTACATAGAACGCTTTACAGTCAGTGTACTTGAACATATGTAACATCTATCGAGGTCACCAAGTCGCATAGGAATTGATTATTTCTTGTAATGGAACGAAAGTGCTTCTATAAAGTTTCCTCTAAAGTAATGAAAAATACTTGATTTTTAATGTGGACTTCTACATATATAAAGATTAGTAATTCCTTATACGGATTTTTACGGATTAGCATTATTAGATTAGATGGGATAGTAGTGAGTTGAAATCTTTTTAGAAGGAATAATTAAGAAATACACGGGATACAGCGTGAAGGTGATAATTAGTAAATATAAAGGAGGCTGAAACTTTTGGGCCAAAACGTAAAGAATTGAGATGTGGTCTAAAAAAACACTATTTTTTTTTATTTTTAGAATAGCAAATAATAAATTGATTGACAATCTGGAAGTGGAGAAAAATGAAAAAAATAAGTTTTAGATCCTTAATCAATTAAAATCAATCATATTTTTAATGAGAGATGTGACAGATAATTGTCTAATGATTTTTTGCATTTTTTGCTTCTCTCATTACGTTCGTCTTGATGCGTTTTGAGTGCTTTCCCGTTTGTTTGATATTTTCAACGACTACTTCTTTGTTTTTCTCGGATTTTGACTCTGCCTACTTTGTACGACTCTCGCGTCCCCACTGAACTCCGAAATCTCTTGGATCTTACGACCCCCACGCTATGGATATGAATAGCTGTGTGAATTGTGGGATAGCCAATGGACCTGCGATACCCTAGTCCGACGACCTTTAGACGTTGAAAACCACCACCACTTGGTTACTTAGAGGTGTGATATAATCCCGACATATACATAACATATTTCTGTTACATTTTAGTTGACAGCTCTCGTAGAGGAAGGGAAGCTATTGCTATGTAATACTACACAATGCTATGTAATACTACAATGCTATGTAATACTACAATTGTATTGTAGGAAGACGAATGGTAGGCTGCTGTGCACATATTGTGAGTATTATATGGTACCTTAGTTGGGATAGGTACCAAACTAATTTAGTTCCACCTGCACACTTCTTAGATGACATTTTAATAATAATAGAAGAAGAATATTCATTAAAATGTGTTTTATTTATAAATAATCAACATTAATGCTTAAAAACTCAGTAATCACATATTTTATAGAAGTTGATGTTCAAAAAATTGTGCTGCGCACGTAACCTCACTTTTATCAAATCTCTAATAACTCAGCTCTCAGATTTCCAAAATTTATATAGTTTTCAGGGAGGGAATGATGTACCTAAGTCTATTAAATCATACCATTTTCATCTCTTTACATTCTGGGCCCAAAATTGTATGGAATAGTTTGTCTCCTTTACATATTAGTATTTAAAAAAATCACTGGTATATTTAGTGTTCTTATTTTGAATTTGCGTAAATATTATTTGTAAAAATATGTATAACAATTTAGATGATACGTCTGTCGCTCTATATATAGTAATTATATCTTTCAGCTCTACGGTTTTCCCTCAGAGAACTCCATATCAATATACTCCATTCACCCCTTTTCGACTGATTTGTCCCCCCGAACAAAAAACAAAATCAAATCATTGCATTTACTGTCAGATCCTCTACTCTATGATGTTTTTTGAAATCAAATCTATCTCAATTGTTTCTCAATATAAGAATAAAGAAGGCAATTTTGAACATAAAATTCAATACACTTTGCATATTTTAATTAATTTTGTTTGCTCAGGAACTACTGGTGATTATAATAGCTTAAGTAATTTAACTGCACCCATTAACATTGGGTAGTTTATTTAGTGTTCCGTAAGACTATACGCTGTTGTAATTAATTGCATACAGCTACGGACGTGTGTTTTGTGGATATTTTACTAATATGTTGTTTTTCGTTTGTATTGTATTTATGTGTCAATGGCACAAATAATTATTATATTTAAAGTTTAGTTATCCAAATTTTATATGACAGTTATCGGTTTTTACTATGTTTGTATGGTATTTTATATTTATATTTTTTCCCTAGTTGTTTCATACACAGTGCAATTTTTGAAAAATCTCATTTCTATTACAACGATTTGTGGCCCGATCCTACACGTTCATAATAAGAACTGGTCGTTATTAAAAAACGAAGACTTAGAAACCGTAGTTTTATAGTAGCTAAAGGTAAATCACTGGGTTTGTATCACAGGGAGTAACTCCAACTATATGGGGCAGTACTTTCGTTCCCGTTCTAAAGAAACTAGAAAGATGGATGAGTGTACATCGTTCTTATATGTTAGTATGTGATTTAATCCAGTATCATATCTATGTCAAACGTGAACCAAAACGTGATAAAATACTATATTTTACAAATTAACTTTAAATTTTTATATACGTTAGTATACGAAACGGAATCTTAATAATTCTATTTGTTTTTCTTTATCTATATAGGCACTGTACAACGGGCGAGGTAGGTTTAGAGAGCCATCATCAATACAACCAGTATTGATGATAAGCCAGTCTTGTTGAATCAGCGCTTTGAATCTTTTGAAAAGAAGTTAAACAAATTACATTGGCAGTTCTCCATTATTCAATCATTATCGTGGGTAAATCAAGTAAATTAGCTTTATTAAAAGCATTTCTCTCCGAACTAAAGCGCTAAAGTAGAGTAAATGGACTGGAAATTCCAATTGAGAAATAAATTATAAAGCAGTTTTATTGTAAATAACTACATAAAAATGTGAACAGATAATTGCATTGTTAAATTATTTATATAACGATTTTTTGTCTTGAAGAAGTAAGTTTTAAATAAAAAAAGTCATTTAGAATGAATTGAGAAAAATAACGTTGGTTGAGCTTGATTGTCTTCATAAAACTTTACTTTAAATATTTGTTGTTAAATTAAATTTTATTACATTTTTTTTTCAACTTCATTGCATATAGCAAGGTGGACTTGGTACCTTTCCCGTGCAATAAATACTTATTAAAATTTCACCAAATTTGTTAATTGAGCTTATTCTTTGTTTAGGTGTGACCGTTTTGGCTTTCACTATTATACAATAACCGTTGAAGTTTTTTTCAACAACCTCAACTTTGTACCTTAATTCAGTTCGTAAGCTTAAGACTGCACAAACTTTAAATTAAAAAAAGTATACTCAGCTTGTAAAAAACGAATTACAAGCTTTTTAATTTAAGCGTTATAAAATGTATGAAGTAAGTGCTTTAGTTCCTCATTATCTAGCCTCGGAGATCTTATTAGGGATTAGCTGGAGTAGTTTTTATATCCCTCTATGTCTTAAATAAGACATTTTGCATTGAGCAATGGATGACATTACATTACAAAGCCATATACATAATATCGATAAATCCTCAGTCGCAAAAAAATATCGATTGATATAATATTATCGAAATGATGTTATGTTTACTTTACATATTATAGTTAAAACTAATGAAATTAATTTACTACGCACTGTACAGTGACTAGTGATATCCTATATAAAGATCCCTCTATTTGAGATATATTTATTATTTATAGAATCTAACCATATATAACATTAAATTGACTGTATCTTCATTGCTATATGTGGGATACAACGTGAAGATAATATATGCACCTACATAGAGCTATATTATACAGTATCACTCTAAATACTTCATTAGTTTAAACTCGAAATATATTATACAGCTTTGTTCAAAATAAAATAGATACAAAATACATTTAAAAATAACATTGTTACATTACTGACGATGATAAAATAGAAATGAATAGATTTATTTGACCGCTCGTCGAATGTTCCCAATAAAGAGGAAGTCTATTTCCCATGATTATCTTTAGTTGATTTATATCAGTCGGCTCATCTTAGGACATTTTTCTAAATAAAATAAAAATAAAATTATATTTTAAGTTATTTATAAAAAAGTGACAATTTTTTTATTAATAACTTACATATTAGTACAAATTTATTTTACAATTGAACTTACTACATTATCAAATTGCCAAATATTCTTCATAGTGAAGGTATTAAAATTTGTGAAACCAGGTGAAATTGTATGCTAGTATCGAGCCTCGCGATCTTTGAAAAAATTTGTTACCATCACTTATTACGTTTTCTCTGTACATATTTCTTGGTATTTGAATAAAAAAATTGCCAGAAAAATTAGTCGAAAAAAATAGCTTTGTCGAGACCGTAAGTGCAATCTCCGTTAGAATTTGCGTTCGTCCTCGGTACATCTTTATGCTCGGTGAACATACATTATTCAACTTTATTACTGTTTCCCTTTCGAAATTGAGACTTAATAGATTTTGTCTAGTCAAGCGTAATGTGGGACGTCCTCCAGCTAGATGGGGAGATGATATTCGCAAAGTGGCTGGCATCAGCTGGATGCGAAGAGCTCAAGATAGAGCTCAGTGGCGTGCCATTGGAGAGGCCTATGTCCAGCAGTGGACTAAGACAGGCTGATGATGATGATAGATTTTCAAAATCCATACCACCAAGTAATTTTTGACTACTTCAATATCCATCATAGATAAAAAGTTTCGTTCCTTTTATACGTATATATTTAATTTAATTTGTATTTTATAGCATATAGTACAGTACTATAATATAATTCTACTGCATATAGTACTTTAGTACTACTATTTGTATAGATACAACCACACAAGACATAAATTATATTATTTGGTGACAAACTTAGCTTATCAAGCTAACTGTATGTTTACCGAGTCCGACCCCGATTGACCTTTACAAACATTTATTTTACTCGCTTATTACATTTGCTTGGTACATATTTGTGTATAATATTAACATATCCTACGTTTAGCTTATTTTTGAAAAATAAATTGTATTCATAACAACAATATTTAAATAATAGTTTGCGGAGAGTTTAATATACTACAGGTGACATCATTAAGCCTACGTCTTCTGAACTTATTTAAATCATTTAATTTGATTAATATTTTCTCTGAACCAACTCGTATAACGAATACGTCCGCTACTTTAAAATTTTTATACGTTTTCGAAATAAGTATATTTCTTTCCTAAGTGTGGAATAATATCTATCTACTTTAAAAATGTTAAAAATATTTAATAAATAGCATTCTCTCTTGCCAGACGATAATTCTTAGTAATTATCTTTGGGTAGCGGAAATTTGTAAAATATCTCCCTACAGTAACAAGCGTATAAAAATTTCGATGTAGCTTGATGAGAACGTGTGGCTTAGTGGTCAGAGCGCCTGCTCGGCTTAGAGGAGGCGCGGTTTGAGTCCTGCTACGTTCATATTTTATACGTTTTCTAAATAAGTATTTCTGTAAATATATATTCCATTATATTACATTAAAAATATATATATTTTAAAAAATAAGTTTCAAGTGAATATATTAAATGTTAATTAATGAGTTCTAAAATAAAACAGGTAACTTAAATAAACTGCCTCAGCTGTCAAAAATAATTATATTATAATAATATTTTTAAAAGCCCAGGGAGAATGAAGTCAAAAGTTGTGTCTTACAATTTTAAATTACAACGTGAAATAATCCATTTTACGTTTTAATTCAAAACTTTTTTTTTAGATTGCTGAATGAAATTCCGATTCATTTTATTATATATTTTAGCTTTGAACGGATCCTGATAAACTAACCAATTTACTCTCTAGTGTTTTTGGCAGAGTAGTTACAATTTAGTTAGCTTTAATATCCCGCATGATACACATTATATAATAACAGTAATAGTTCCTAAATAATTTGTTTCAGCATTAACATCAGCTCATGAAATAACGCAACTGAAGGTCCCGCTGTACGCGGACCCTCGACGGGCAGCTGAGCTCAGCTGTCACTTCCAGATGGATGATCAGAGTCTACACTCCGTCAAATGGTACAGAGATATGGACGAGATTTTCAGATACAGACCCTCACAGAAGGTGGCTTTGATATCTATTTAATGATGTTTTCACTATAATGTTCGACTAACCCGACTTTTGATATGTTAATATTTAAGACGTTTATGTGTTAAAGCAACATTGATGTTGATATACCTAGTTAATATTTAATGAAGAAAATTAATTAAAAAGAAAAGAAAAGTAAATGTAAAGGAAAATAATAAATATATTCATTATTTTTCTTGTATAGCCTATAAAATAGGTTAACGTCTAGTCTGAAATTTTGCAGCTATATAAAATGCTAGCTCAGCGCGTTCATTATCCGAAATAGGAGGAATAAACTGATAGGGTAAATGAACAACGTGCCAAAAGTGATCATTTTTACATTAAGTGGTCAATGTCATTACAATAATTGCTTCACGTTCTTGTAAATAGCAAATGTACACAATGGCTACACAATATTGTTGCTTTTTGTCATATTGTTTATGTAACTTAAGTGTTTCGGTGAAACTCCGCCAAGGAAGCAAACTGATGTTTAAAAGGTGACCTGTAATGTATAATTTTCACTCGTTGAGTTTAAGTCATATGTGGTGAGGTCACGTCGAATACGTAAATACGGATGCGGACGCGGATATTATAATAACTCTATTACAGGAATTAAGTAATCATTTTAATTACTTTTTTAAGATATCTGAAAACTTTAATAACTTTAAGGACGTTGTATCAAACAAAGTCGCTTCATAACGTATTCTATTATACTTATACTATACGTATTACAGTACCTATGTACCGTTAGAATAATTTAATTTATACGCAAGAGTAAGTTTATAGTTATAAGTAAATTTATATAATGAAAATGCTTCACGCTGTATCCTGCATGTAGCAGGGTAGGCAGTGGAAACCTAGTGTTAAGATACTCCTTTCCCCATTTTCCGCCAAGTTCTGGAGGCATAGCGTGTTGAGTAGCGGAACTTAACACCGCGCCTTGCCTCGACACCAGAACTGATTATTTTACTGATTTAATTTGATTTATTTTACGTAACATTCAAATAAACAATTAATTTTATATGTAGTCACTCAACACGCAATTCTCGAACTAGATTTCCTCTGCCTACCTTGCTTTACGCGGAATACAGCGTGAAGCTTATAAATATGATTTTATCCAGGAGTATAGAGATCAGCTCTATGTGGAATTGTGGAATGAGAATACAAGGCTTAGGCCATCCTTATATTATAATTCTGTAAGTGCTAATTTCAGTTATCATAGATTGTAATACTATACTGCAAACCTCTAAACCCTTGTTCTTAATATTGTTAGAATACCTTTTATTTAACTTTGATATTCGAATTATAGTTTATAGGAGATGTTGTACTAAACAATTAATATCTCCACAGGTTCCAATCCACCTGTTCAATGTAACCGGTATAATGGTACAAGGCGGCGAGTGCCAAGAGGACTCGTGTACGGTGCGCGTGATGCCTCCACCCGTCGCTACGAGCGCCGCGTACACTTGCGAGGTGTCCACAGAAGGGCCCAAGTTCCAGATAGCGAGACAAACGAAACATATGACTGTAGTTGGTGAGTTAACTTTACATAATTATAATTGTGCTAATTGGCGCGTAATTTTTTGTGTAGACTTTAAACGCAAATTAAAAAAAATCTGTTCTCATAGTAATTTCTAGAAATCTCTTGTTAGTGCTTACCTTGCCCTCCAACATAGCAAATATTAAGTTTCTAAGTTTAGTATAGTTTCGTCTGAGTGTTGTCTATTCATGTCATTTTGTAATGTATGGGACGTTGGTATTGAACTATTCACGTAGTGCATACGTATACACGCGGTAGCGATTGTTGAATTTCTCTTTCACCAGCTACTTCATGCATATTTAAATGATGAAATTGTAAAATATTGTGAATTTTAGAGAAGCTTAAGTAGTAACTAGATTTTTGGAGAATATGGAATAAGTACGCTCAGAATTTGAAACAGTTTGTTATTCTTAGTACAAGGCTGATACCAATTACTAATATTAAGTAATTCACCTGTATTGAGATATATTCTTATTGATCTCCTTTTCGACGGAATCACTAATATGAGAATGGAATTAAATACATTAAATATATACAAAACAACAATATTTGATATAAAAGTAAAATATTATTTTTTCTGTTAAGCCATGTTTGAGATAGATGCAGATAAAGAAAGCGTCCAAAAGTCACTTTTATGATTAAATCTGACATTTGTGTTATATTTACTTGATTTATTAGTTCATGTACTTTACTGGCAATTACCATATTAAATTGAAATATACAACAAATGTAAAATATAAAGAAAAAAAACTTCAATTAGGCTTTTAGATTTTCTCTTACATTTCTCCAGTTACTCGATAAAAAAACCCAATGTTTTCTAACAATTTGCGGGCAAAAGGCAATCTAACTTATTACCAACACAACAGTCGTCAGCAGAGGATTTCATTTGTATTAATCCTCAAACTGAAGTCCATCTTCCCTGCAGCTATGCCGGACAAGGACCCTACAATAATTGGTGCTCCTAAACTAGTGAGTCCTGGCGAGCAAATACTACTCAACTGCTCCTCTGACTACTCCCTGCCGCCGTCTGATATTAATTGGTACATAGACGATGAGATTGTAAAGGTACGCTTATCATAATATTATATTTATAGTACTTAAGTTATAATGTGAAATAGTGATACTTGTTTCAATGGTCTGACTCTGGCTGAAAACACGATGGTAGTGGTTCGATTCCATTCCAGTAAATGATTATACCTAATTTAACTATTCTTATGGCCCTTTTGTAGTAAAAAAAGTCCGGCATTAACGTCCGGCCACCACTCTGTACGCTATCTGAATTTTTTTATAATTTTTGTCTTATCGTTGGATAAAATCTTAAGCCCCTTTGAAAAGAATTCAGAAATTTTATGCTTTAAAATACTATCAGTATTTTAACAAATTTTTAATTGAGATTGAATCCAATTATAATTATAGCAGTTTATTTGAATAATTTTCATTTCCTTGCTCTAGTGACAAAACAAACCTTGGCGTTCTCAAAAATGGAAAACAGAATGTGTTAGCATTAGGTTCCCTAGAGTAGTCACTCTGTTATAAGCGAGATACATTGTGAAGTTGAAATAAATATATTTAAACCCTCGACATCATGGAATACGAAATTTTACACTACAAACAATAACATTGGTAAAATTAGTTTGAAAATATTTATTAGTTTGATATATTTTTTTAATTACAACATAATTGGTATTTACTTTATTTTACCCAATTTGACTTTTTGTTCATGTGTATTAAACAAACAAATAGTTTTAAATTTAAATTCATCTCAAATTCTGAAAAATCTTTCAAACTTAATCCTAACGTCGACCAAATATATAATCCCGTGGTTGATCAACGACACCTTTAAAATAAAAAGTATAATTTCTATAAAAATTATACGTACAACTAACATATATACATATACAAATATAAATAAGAACTACAATACTGTAATTTACTACAAAAACTAACATTCACTAGAAAATAAGACAAAAGAATAAAAGAAATGTTGCCAGTGCATACATACATAGATACATATGTTGTTTCATTTCGGAGCTACCTGGAAATGTGCTAATAACAAAATGTGCTCATTAGAATATACGGAGGTGATTTTTTTTTATATGAGCAAAACTTGTATGTGACCTTCTTTTGCTATTCCTCATATAGAAACGGTGATATGGAAAAGTTTTTATATTTAGAAAACGTACATTTTAAATATAAAATTCCATAACGTTTTACTTAATAACAATCAGCTTCATGCTATATCCTGCACACAGCAGGGTAGACAAAGGGAACTTAGTGTCAAGAAATTTTGCTCCCTACTTTCCGCCGAATTCTGGAGTATTGCGTGTTGAGTAGCTGAGCTTAACACCAGAGCGAAGTAATGAAGACATAAATTTAAATAAATATTTCATTTTCTAGTATTTCACAGTCATGTTTAGTTCCCCTGCGCCACGACTGGCCTCAACTCAAGTTTTACTTAATAAATGTTATTAATATAATGAGTGCTTCATATTTAGTTTTCTTTATTGTTTTGATTTATTATATATAGATACAAAATAGTCATATTTTAGAGTAAGTATGCTTATGAATAGTGTTCGTGTGCCTAAGATTGCAAATTTTACATTACTATTTCATTTTTTTAGTAAAAACAATTTCATTTTTAAGCTAACTGTAATCAAATAGGATAAATAAGTCACGCGTATAGGTTTTTGCAATTAAACTGTAAAGTAGAAGTGAAGTTATAATATAGGTGGTGCACTCAAGAGATAGGCCAACTCGATTTAACTGTTTGCTTTCTTGATCTCCTAATGGAATTAGGAGAGCAATCTAATCGGATAAGGTACTATCAATTATTGTGATTGATCTTAGACGGCGATTGAGTCAGTAAATTAAACGATTGCACATTCAGCGATCTTCGTCATATTATTATTGTAATTTTGTTGTTTAGTTAAAAAGTATTGTAATCATTTATTCGTTGAGGCTATAGTAGCGGAGTGGGATAGAGTTTGACCGTAAATACAACAATTATGGATTCGATCCCTAGTCAGGCAATGACAATGTTGATTGTCCTGCTCGACTAGGGATCGAACCCACAACTANATTTAGGTATAACGTAACTATGAAGATTAATTTGTTAAAAAAATACTCAGTGATAAAATCTATTAAAATAATAATTTAACATTATTAATTTGAATTTTTATTTTATTGTTATTTTAAAACCACGTATTGACTGTTAATTCGTTTAAACACCACTATATTAATATATTGTTTATCTATACCCATGCATCCCACACATGCATTTTATATACATCAGCTTGCGCCTATTATTTATACAAATATCTAAGATACTCGACCCGCATACTGTAGTTCTAGTTTTTGCTTCAAGTTACCGAGTTCATTGTTGAGACCTAGCAATCCTGCCCTTTTAAATCTTCACATTTAAATCTTTAAAATGTTTTATACACTTCACAAAGTGCTCTACTGTTATGTACTAAGTAGTATATTAAACTATCATCTATTTATGTCTAGTTTATAACTACTTATGAGCATAGGCGTACAAAAAAACTTGTCCCGAAAAATTAAAAAAAAAACAATATTTACACGAAAGTCTGTTCCGTGCCCCAGTTCCCGCCGAATTATACAGGCATTGCGTGTTCAGTGGTGGAACTTAACATCGCGCTTTGTCTCGTTACCAGAACGAGAAAATGTAGAACTCCAGAGCTCGGCAGAAATTGGGGAACGGAGTGTCTTAACACTAGGTTCTCTCTGCCTACCCTGCTGTGTGCGGGATACAGCGTGAAACTGATTGTGATTTTTTTTTGATTTGTCAAGATAAAATTATTCGATATAAATTTAAAATATGGTGAATATTTGTTTTCTAAATTTCACGCCATACATTTAACCTATAGCGTCAAACGTGCATGTGAAGTCAATTCATAAAGTCTTACATTTAATCTTTTTAATGTATAACTTTCGTAAGTAAGTACTGTCAACGCGACAGATTTTGAGTTTGATTCCCACTGTAGGAAATTAAATATAAAATATTTAAATTTCCTCGCTTTGATAATGAGTACGGCGTTTAGTTTCGGAAAGTAATGAGCGGAGTGTCTTAACATTATGCTCCCTCTGCCCACTCTGCTACATGCAGGATACAGTGTAAAGCTGTACTATTATTGATAGTTATAATCTTCAATGATATTTATTTCTTTACTTATACTACATTACTTTCAGACGGAGCCCTGGCACCGTCTCGAGCTAAGTGCGCCCCAAGCGGGCGGGCTGCGCGCGTCCTGGCGCGTGTTGCGAGTGGCAGTTCCGGCGGCGGCGAGTGGGGCGCTGCGGGTGCGGTGCGAGGCGACGCTGCCTGTGGAGCCGCCGGTGCGGAGAGACGCGGCCGCTACTGTCGCTGTGCACGCGCGGACGCTGCTGTCCAAGTATGTGTCTAATGGAGGTAGGTATTGCTTTTTGGGTATTATTGGTTATAATAGTTTGGTTTAATTAAAAAATAAAAATCAACTCTTTCTTTTTTTAATTGCTAATTTTTTAATAACTTGTTGTAGAGTTAAGGTTTGTACCACGATAATTGTAATCCTATATTACCAATGGGTGATTGGATGAAAGAATACATTTTTTGAGTTTTACTTATACTTCCAGAGATTTCTAATATTAGTAGGATATATTACTGTATACAAATTTTATGTTTTAAGCAACAAAAAAATATATTGAGCCCTTTGATCTCTTTACTGCTGTATGTGAACAATATCTTTATATAATTATGGATATGGATCATACTATTTTAAATGAATGAAACCTATTGTACTTCTTATATTATAATGTCTTTAGATTTGCTGAAGTTACGACTGTCGTATATATTTCCAACAACATATCGTACATATAAAAATACTAAAATTTTTTTAAAATACAATTTTACTGTATAGGTACTAGTACGAATTAGTGTCAATGTAATTACTTCAGAAAACATGACGATGTTAACTTAAATTAACCTTCGAGTTTATTTATTGTGAATACTACTGTGAATACTAAGATTCTTTCAAGAATTAAACTCACTTATTTAAAGTTCAAAAAATGTTAAACGCCTATCTTTGCTTTCTGATTATTTATATATGAAGAAGAAAAGTGTAGAAAAGTCCATTAAAAATTGGGAAATTAAAAATATTTATTTTAGACATAACAATCCAGTCGCTGCTGCATTATGTATTTTTTTATGTAAGATAAAAAAATACATAATGCAGCATCATGATCATGTTAGACGATAAAAAAAATTTTTTTTCAACAAAATCTTTTTTCTTTTCAATATAATAAAATGTTATAATAATAACTTGAAATATTCTTTTAAGCTTTTAAACTAAATTTGAAACTTGATTAATATTTTATTCAGTTATATTTAAGTCTCAAAGAAAGATAAGCGCCCAGGGCGCGATCCTCGAAATAAGAAACTAGCTTCTGTGTTTTACAAAGTATATACAATAATATTATTATTTCTATCGTATTCCATATTCTGTTACAATATCTTGTTTGGCCTTGTTGTATTAAAGCTTAACTTCTGTAAAATAATTGTAATTGTTGTCAAATATGTAAACAATCACATTTCAGTTAGATGATTCATTATTATTTAAGAACTAGCGGCTCGCCCACGGCTTCGCCCGCTTAAAATAAATTATTATTGATTTAGTAAGCNGTAAATACATAGATTTTTTGGTTCGTTCGTTCGTTTGAAATAAATCTATATAAAAATGCCTAAAACATCCTTTCTATGTGTACTCTGTAATAACTACATATTTACCAATTATACATTTATCTAATAATATGTGTAACTAATTTAAAAACTGTACAGGAGTTAATATGCAAACATTACAGTTAAGTGCAAGCAATGCCTCCAGAATTCGGCAGAAAGTGGGGAGTGCCTTAATACTAAGTTCCCTCTGCCTACCCTGCTGTGTGCGGGATACAGCGTGAAGCTGATTTATTTTATTTATTTTTATTTTACATTTAGTTATTTTACAAAGAATATTATGAATCCTTACCCAAATCAATAATTTTACATTTAAGGCTGTTTCTGAAGCACATTAAATTTGTATATTAAATTATTAAGTGACATCAGCATAGAGTACATTAAATTATTAAGTGACATCAGCACATTTAATAGAGCTTTAAAAAACATAACATAGGTAAAAAGAACGTAATGTTACAAAATCGACATTGTCAAATATCTACATTGGTCATATTTTTTAGTTCGAAACAATCAAAAATTCTTACAGAAGTAGTAAAAAAATCATATTAGAAGTCATTAGAGTTGTCAATCAATTCTCCTTATTAAATCAATAATCATGTATTTTAAGCGGGCAAAGCCGTGGGCGGGCCGCTAGTATACTCTATTTCTCACTTTTTATACATTTTTAAGATCGATTTTTTTTTCGAATTGGAATTTTTTTCGCCACTCAATACAATTGCGTATTGAATCAGTCAGTAACTCAACGCTGCGCTTTATATTCTTACCTAGAAAATAGTTCTCCCGAGTGAGTATCAAACCCACTACCGTCGCGTTTACAGTCAGACGCTACACCACTACACCACGACAGTTCCTGCTGGAAAAAAAATAAATATTATTATTTTGTTGCAGGTACATCTGCTGAAAGCAAAGGCTTAATGGTCGTTCTGATCTGGATTTTTACACAAATATCAAACTCTGTGAGCTTACGAAGTTTGGTTTGAATGTATTTCAAGTGATATTAGAATAAGTGTAGACAAAAGAACGGCCTCAACTCAAAATAGTTGGGAACTATGAAAATAGTCGATATCTAAGTC
>JAAIXJ010000797.1:35807-65273 GCA_013403705.1 Heliconius hermathena | reverse complement strand
ATACATTAAATTATTCCTAGTCTCGCAACGTTCCAATTGCTATAGGTACCTATTCTATAGCAATATTGATGATCTCACTTAAACAAATTTCAATATTGCATGTTTGGCTTTGTACATTTCAGTTAGTTTAGTAAAAGTGATCGATGTGTCACAAATTATGTGATATACTAAAATATCTTATATTTTCTCAAGTTTCCAAAAAAAAAAATGTATATTACATTTTTTTTATTTTCTTAGAGCCTTCCTTTGTAATACAATTTTTACAAGTTTGAATAAAACAGACATCTTCCTTTTTACAAAAATAAATAAAATTAATTGAAAGAAATTAACATAAGTTAATTGAACAAAACAAGTAAAATATAATACCTATGTATGTAAGGTACACTGCTTAATCATTTTGGCGCTTGTTTTTATTACTTGGCCAAATTGATTGTTGTGTTAATAATTTCATGCCAAAGTGCTCTAAGATCTAGAAAATATGAGAACCTGAAACTATACTCTCTATGGGATTACGAGTAATTCAGTCGTCGTCTTGGATCATATTATTTGTATATCTGATACAAATGACCCGCACTTCCATCGCGACGTGCCAAAATGGCTAATTTAAATCTGAGTACGTTTTAGACATTGAATTTGCTGTGTTTATAAGAAGCCGCAATACCGTGCTCCTGGCGTGCATCCAGACTGGCGGATTATCAACTATTTTTTATATTATGGGTAATTTGAAACGAATTCTGGAGACATTGCGTGTTGAGTGGAAGAATTCAACGTCACGCTTTGCCTCGACTCCAGAGCGAAGAAATTAAAATATTAAATATTTATTTTCCTCGAGTGGGAATCGAACCCACAACCTGTCGTATTACAGTCACACTTCGTGCCTCTGCGCCATGACTGGCCAGTATATATGTGCATATATATGCAAAATGAACATAGAACAGCGAACGAACTCTGCGCTCATTTTTTAGGTAGATTGCGTGGAAGAAAGTTTCATAATATGAGTTTCTGATACCAGAGAGCTTCCCTCTAGAGCCTTTTCTCTACATTAAATTTGGCTGAATTTTTCTTTGAGTTATTCTCATTTTTTAATTTCTGCTGGAAGCGTGGCAACTAAGTGTAATATAAAATTAAAATACAATTCAGTTATCATGATGCAAGGAAACGAACGATAATTTTACGATGCATGACCAATATACTTTAAAAAAATAAATTAAAATTAAATAATTACGCTCTAATAGAGACTAAATTAGAAGTTTTTAAAAACAATTTTGACACAAACATATGTCATAATATATAATTATTGTGACCCTGCATGTGACAGTTAATTATAAGTTTCAGTTTCAGTGAAGTACGGTGCGGTCCTCGTAATTAACGTCGTCAGTATAGTTCCGCGATGTACATTGTTGGTCCTAGTTTAATAGCTCTTGGCTTGATTCAATTCAGGTAGCTTTTAATAATTTAACACATACATATTATATTTTAAAATAATATTCCAATGTGGAGTAAATAATAAAAATTACCTTATTTTATTCTCCTACAAGATGAAGCTAAATTTAGCAATTTGCGAGATTGAGTACCTATTTAAGGTTTCAATTAAAAAAAATGTGAAGAAGCGATATGTCAAACAGCACCTGGTCTCTTTCGTGCTTGTGAATATAATGATGAAACTATTCATATAAAATATAAGATGAAGATATAATATTGATTTCCTATTGTATTTTACTTTTTAATATGTGATTTAAACAATTCAGCACGTATGTTAATTTATATATATAGTGGCGCAGGGACACAAGTGTGTGACTAAGCGCGGCAAGTTTCCTAAGTGGGTTTGATTCCAGCTTTATTTATTCCAGCAATATTTAAAGTTTACTAGGCTCCCTCTGCGTGCCCTGCTACATGTGGGATCCAACATCAGCTAAGCATCTGCTATAAAATGTTTTAAAAACAATACAGTCATCTTATCCCATTCAAGTAGAAAAATTATGAAAACCACGGTAACAGACTCTTCGCTAAGACAACAAATTACTACAACAAATTACTATTGTTGCTCAACATCATCTACAGCGCGAATTTACGCCACAGTTGAAATTACAACAGCTACTTCCCAACATTTATTATGTAAAGCTGATTAAGAGTTCAAGAGCGGGCGCAGGGCTGTCACTCCGATGTGATGTAAACAGGTTGACTTTATACATTTTTAAGTACAGCCAACGACATTAGACCAAGAAAATACTTCGACCTACTTAGTCATGAGTTTACTATTATGGAATAATAATATAAATTAGAATGGTTGCAAAAGCAGAAATTTAGTTAAGACTAAGTACTTTTCAAATAATAAATAATTATGATATAAATTTTCAAAAATAGTTTAAAAGCCCTCATTACAGCGGGTCTCTATGGACGCTCGTCTCATTTTTTATGTAAATTGCGTACAAGAACTTTTATAATCCTAGCTCCTGACGCCAGAGGACCGCGGCACGTTGCTTTGGTTATTGCTCTGCATAACATTTCATATTTTATTATTTATGAATTATGATTTCCGCATTTGAAAAGTATAAGGCATAAAAAACTAACGTATGATATACAGTAGTTCCATCTCATTCATCTTTGAATTGTTTATTATTTGTCATGCTATTTATATCTACTATCTACCGATTGTGCATCAGGTGCTATATTCATATTTCTTATATTTTTACATCAGAAATTTCAAATAAATTATAGCCATATGATGAGTAATATATGACTCAGAACTAAGAGCTGTAATATAAAAAAGCGTTTCATTAAAATCCGTGAACAATAGAACAACAGATAAAAATTAAAAATTAAAGAAAATAAACCTTTCTTAAGAACAAGCTTTTACTATTTGTTAATAAAATGAACTAAAAAGTTAAAAATAAATTAACTCTAAGATAATAAGAAATATAACACTTCATAAATAATAAATGCGTGTTAAATTTTGATGGTAATTTTGATGGATAATAAAGAACATTCAGCACCTTCTTTTCCTCCCGCTATCAAAATACACACGTAACACGCTTTTATTGTTCTTGAATAAATTACCGGGGCCTTATAATTATGTGAATAATATATGTATGTACTGTAGAAATAACTTAAACTTCTTACCATGATAAATGAATGAGAATGAAGTTTATTCCTGTTTAAAGGAGGTAAGCGCGTTGTCGGAATGCAAAGAGATCAACAGGTTCATGTAATTAGTTAAGGTTTAATATTGTTTGTTAGTTTACGTTAAGTTCTACTGGATTTTTATGATATTAATTATATTACTTTGTCATGGGGCTTAGGCAGTATTTTGAAATATACTGAAGATAAAGACTTTAATGTATTTTAAGCCGTGAAATATTTATCTATATAAGTAAATATTTAACTTGAATTACACTTGGTGTAAGTGATGACAGCATAGCTTATTACAAGAAAATAAACCATTTTTTAATGCGCATAGCAGGGTAATAGCATAGAGGAAATCTGGAAACCCAGTATCCACCACTTCTCTTCCCATTTTGGAGGCGTTGCGTGCTGAGCGACGGAAGTCAACGCCGCGTTTTTGCCTTGTGACTAAAGGAAAGAAAGGAACAAATTGAAAATTTAATTTCCTCGAGTGGGAAACCGAACTTTGATAAATTCTATCGCATATAAACCTGTGTTAAATTGAATTGGCAATCAGAGTATTTATAAATCAAATACGATGTTGGAAAAATGATATATTTGCCGATAAAATATGACACTCGTGAATACATTCATACCTCGCATTGACATTAAAGAAAATTTATATCAGACAGAATTCAACGGCACGTGTCAAAGCTTGCTACGCAATGAAAGTATATATTACTGTGGTTACTTTTACGGTTGTTTCACTTTGAATAGAAACGCCTTCATTATTTATATGATATTATATTCTTGTTTAACTTTACATGTAGATATTTAAGTAAAATCAAATAAAATACTGTTTTCAATTCTTGAATAATTAATTCCATTGGCATTGATTGTAAAGTGTTAATATTAAAATGTAAGAAGTATAATGCGTATTATACATTACATTCATATGTTTGTACGTATGAATGTAATGTATAAAACGCAAACATTGTTGGATCACATAGTGATAGTATTATAATAAATATTATCGCATATCGCATTGTAGACGCAAAATAAAGTTTTAAATTTCAAACTAGTTCTAATACTTTGACACTGCCATAGTGAACTTTATTATTATAGTATTTTCAAAATGTAAATGTGGGGATCCGTTACTAATTGATTATAATGTCCCTCTTTGATATATTACTTTTCGCATATTTAGTATAATAATAAAATAGAGGCCAACCTGGTGCAGTGGGACAGTGTTCGACCGTAAGGGTGATATTTGTGGGTCCATTCGGTGAAAGATGATATTTAATTATTAGTAGTTGCCCAGCTCTGGTAGACAAAGCGAAGCGTTGTGTGTCGCTTCTACACTGTGAGATTTAAGCAGAAGGAGGCGAACGGAGTTCTTCTCTCATTATCTCCTTAAGAAAAACACATTTTTTTTATTTTTGAAGGCACAAGCTAACGCGACGTTTGCTTAGTTATTTAAAAATAAATCAATATACCAAATATATCCGTTATCTCCGATCTTACAATATTACATTATAACACCATTGAATCAAAATAGTTAAAAAACTAAACTATCGAAACTTTTAATAACGTCGCGATCTACTTCCACGTTCATTCCTCACAAATAATAGTGCGCGTACCTCTTTTGGTCTATCACTTTCCGCATACTTACAACTAAAGTTTCCACTTTGAAGGAGAAATTTAGCTCCAGTCTCATTTCCTTGCTAATTAAGGAGCGAGTGTGCTTTGTTTTGCGCATCTCGGTCTGTAATAGGGTTGGTGCTCTTTCTTGAAATAATAATACTGTGTGAATATTTTGTGTTCATAAATTTTGTAAATTGAATATTATATGTATAATGTCTTTCTTAAGTGTGGAATAGTACTTTAAAAATGGAAAAAATATTGTATGTATAATAATTACTTACATATACTTGCCGTTTATATTAATTGCTATCAGTAAACAAATGTTTTTTTTTTATTTGCTTCGTTAACATTTAACGAATCTACTTTTTATTTGGATAAATAATTTTCTTATCAAAACATGGAATATATTGGATTGGATTGCAATAATTATATATTTAAATAATATTTTTAATTTTGTTTTTTTTTCACTTAGCTAACATTTATTGTGGCAAACAACCCTACAACGCTGTGAAATTAACTGCAAACTTACTTAAACTTGATCGGAACTGAACGGAGTCATTGATTTAGAATATGCTCGTTTGCTTTATTTGTTAATTTTATATTTCCATTTCTTCGCTCTGGTGTCGAGGTTAAGCGCGGCGTTGAGTTCTGCCACTCAACACTCAATGCCTCCAGAATTCGGCAGAAAGTGGAGAACGGAGTGTCTTAACACTAGGTTCCCTCTGCCTACCCTGTTGTGTGCGGGATACAGCGTGAAGCTGATTTGATTTTTTTTATTTTATTTGTTTAATAGAAAAGCGTGAAGCTAGTAAATATTAAGTGACTGTGAATGAATATGAACTGTTTAACAGTTCACCGTTTTAAATAATACTTGACGATAAAATATAATTTTTAACGAACATTTTAACATAATTACAACAATTTAAGAGCTAAGTTAGTATCAGTTCTTTCATAATATATATTCAGTAACTCGATTGGAACAAACTAACGTTATGTAAAGAAAAAGTTAATATCACATTTGCAAGCGACCACGCGTATTGCAACCAAATATAGTATTAGTAAGAACATCGGAATGAGTACAAACCGGCATAAATATGTTTATCTTAGAACGAATCTGACCCTAATCGTACCGCACGTTAATGTAAGCTCTGCTTGAAAATGATATTGGTATATTTTATTTCTGGCTTGTTGGTCTTAGGGCTAGTAACTTTGCAAAAGCTAAACGCTATGAATTCGATTGCAAGAAAAATATTCATTGTATGGATTTTAGGAAAGATTTTGTACTTGAATGTTTAATATATTAACCTTTTCCTTTTTTTTTCATAAATTTCGTTCGTTTAATGAAATAAAAATAAGGTTTATATTACTATATATATTTTCAATTTACCTTAAGTCTTTAATACTTTTGTTTCATGTACATTGTACATGTACAAAGAAAACTTTGAAACTTGTATAACAAAATTATGTGCTCTATAGAATATCACTATAGCAAGTTTTACTTATCTAATAAAACTATCAAACTCAAGTCCCTCATGTAACTTTCCCTTTCAAAGTAAGTTTCGATACAGAAACAAAACATAGAGTGAAAACTCAATGCTACGACAAAGTGTAATAGTAAGGATCGTAGCAATGACGTAGCCCTACGTCTACGCGCGGTCGTAGACGCAGGTGTATGCAATATTTATATCTCTTACTAGTGGGCACGCGCAGCTTCGCTCGCGTATTTGCACCATTAGAGGTGAATTCTAAAAAAAATACGAAACACGTGTTCAACAAAATATTTTTAACAGTATGAATTTAAATTTTTATAAAAATCGGTGACGATTTAAAGATTTTTTCTTATAAAATTTTAATCCCATATTTTAACCCTTAGGTGGTGAATTCTAAAAAACCATGAAACACGTGTTCAATGAAATATTTTTAAGAGTCTGAATTTCAAATTTTATAAAAATCGGTGCCGATTTAAAAAAAAATCCATACGAACTTTCAACCCCTATTTCCCTTTAGGGTTAAAATATATCCCTTTAGGGTTAAAATTTTTCAAAATCCCCTCTTAGTGGATGTCCAGATTATGAAAATAAACATCTGTCCAAATTTCACTTTTCTACCATCAGCAGTTACGGGTGTGCGTGCGTCTTACCTCAGTCAGTCAGGTACATTTTATATATATAGATCATTTAGTCGATTCAGTTTTAACATTTACAAAAATTTGTATTTACACTAAGATGTTGTATAGTATATTGCTTATATTATTAAAGTTTTAAGTAGTGTGGGAAAATTGTGGTTTGGATTGTGGTTTTAAAAGTCGTGATTTAATTAATATTAGATAATTCCTATTTTGCTTTATGTGCAATTAACTTAACAGTATTTGAAACAGTGTTTCTAAAATATTAGCCAAGCATATAACCATTTGAGCTATACGACCACATAGGTACTGCAACACAATTGGTCACGATGATACAAGCCATCAATACTATCAATTAACTATTGCTGTTACTGTAAAAAAAAACGAACTTGCCACTAACACCAGCCATCATCATATTTATCTTAACTGCAATTTAAAATGTTTATGACTTACAATATCATATCGCTTGAGACAATCGACAAATATAAATTTAAAAAGACATATTTTTAATAATTTCTTAAACATATTCTTATAGTTTGAATTGTATTTTTTTACACAAATATTTTCATTACTACTTCTCACTGCCTGTAAGGAATAAAAATGTAGTAAAAAATTGAAAATTGGTCAAGTCACAAACAAGATACAATGTAATCAATCAGAGTGGGATTCGTCGGTGATTACTCAAGTGACGTCACAGCACTGGTCGTCACAGCCTCATAGCGATATAGGAACACGGTACAACTTATACTGTTAGGAGAAAAAAATAAAAATAAATGTCGTCATTCACAGATCATAGTTGATCTTTTCGTCACACTACATGATAGATATTTTGTAAAAAAAATTAATTACTTCCTATACAAGATATTTTGGTTGCTATTATAGTAAACGTAGAAGTTTTGTTGTTTATTTAGTTTTTAGTAATCCTTTGAATGTTTTTACTTTCCACTAACCAGTATCTGCTGAGACTAAATTCCTTAGCCAGTAACAATAAAACCGCCTTAGTACGCTTTGTATTTAATTTAATATGTTTTGTGTTCTTTATTGCTTGTGTAAAGCGCCTAATATTTTTTTAAAATAGATTTTTAAGCAATATTTCCTGTTTTAAAAATAAAACATGGCGTTGAAATTATCATAGTAATATTCTTGAAATAGGCAAGAATTTGAGTGGAATTTTTCTATCTACATGTTATATATTGTAATATGTAGGTAGAAAATTATGAATATATTCCATATTCCAGAAAATGTTTTTGCACTGTGAATGTTATTAGATTTAGAAAATTAAAACTTTTAAATCGTATACTCTTAAGTCTACTTAGCAACGTAAACGCAAACTATTATTTTTCTTTTCCCGTCAATTTAAAGTTAGCCACAGGCCAATTCCGTATCAGCGCTTCTCAACGAAAGCAAAGTTAGCGAAGTTAAAAGTTAAGGTTTATTTTAACGACATTTTTTTTAGTATCGAAGAGCATTTTGCATTTCAAAAATGTCCCTAATATTTTAAGAACAATGTGTTATGGATGAACATGCTGTAAAATAATTTTAATAAAAATAAGTAGAATAAACATAAAAATAAGAGCGGGAATAGAACCCATGACCATTACTACTCACAAAGCTACGAGGGTTTCTTATATAATAACAGATATTAATTCTATTGACACATTCAATAAAGTATGAAAACTTTAATAAAAGCTGTCAAACGTCCCACAAGTCAGTCCCAGATGTGTCCGAGGATGAATAAAACAAGATAAGGAAGAATGATGGTTCACTTAAAGGATATTTATAACAACGGTTTTATAATGAATAATTAAAAAAAATTGTTCATTATAAAACCCTTTTTATAAAATGTTACACTATTAGGTACGCAGTAACAGATGCCGTGATCGTGACGTAGTGTACGAGCGTCTTACTGTAAACGTGATGGTTGTCATGTCTCGAACATTCGACGGAAAGTGGAGAACGAAGAGTAAATGAGAGATATATCTCTGATCACTTCCTTATACTTAAAGCATACAAATTACACATCCATCAATACAATAAATTGGACTATTTTGAATGTACAAAACAAAAAGTATTTATGTATGTAATAAATACACTACCCAAAACGATCATCGAAAATAAAAATAATAGAATTGTTTACAAATGTTTTTTGTAAGGTGTTCCATTCTTTCTCGAGAGTAACATGTTTATATGTGGGGTCTGTGAACCCGGTCTGAAATATCCTTTATAACCTTTTACTCCAACGTAATTCTACTTTCAGTTCAAAATAGCGATTACATTTGAAATTATATTGTAAGGATATACAAGAAATTTATATGTATAAAATTTGTCGTAGGAGTTACAGTACAAGCTGATATTTTAGCTATACCATGTCAGTGTCATCTCGTCGGCGTCATCATTATAAGACATTTAACGAAAACGTACGTGAACATAGTTTCCAAATAAATCTCTTATACCCAATATAAGTAATGGAGAACAAAGAAAAAGAAATTTGGTCTGAAAGAATTGGGTACGAGTACATCTTTTGCTCTTCGAACAACACACATTCGACTCGTTAAAAAGTAAATTTCAAAAATGGCGCGCAGAGACTCTTATTTGACCTACATTCGAAATTACGCATTATATGACTGTAAAATATAAAGTGTTCTTTTAAAATATTAAATATAATTATCATGACGTTTTTGAATTAAATTTTAAATCTTTTTAACTCCCTTTTTAACGACTTTTTTTTAATTAAAAAATATATATTTATCAGCAATGTGCTTTTGATGGATAAAGTACCTTTAGAGCCCCTGGAATGGTTGGTAAGCGTGGCCTTGATTTAGTTACATGCATATTATACGGTGGCATTGGTTTTTAAGTTAAACATTTAAATTAAACGAGGCAACTTGAAGAATGGAAAATACAACAGTAAACATTTTGTTCGCAGAAAATGCAATATATAGGAATTATTTTGTAAATTAAGATAATTTTATAATGAGAAACATAAGTAAGATCTATAGGACGGAAAACAACATTTCACGCCTGTTTAAAGATAATACTTGCGAATTATCTAATCAGGATAATTAATTAATAACGCTGCAAGAATGTTAGGTAATTACATTATTGTAAAGGTATTTTTAACCAAGAGCACCTTAGCCATGACGCTACTTACTTACAAGAAAACCTTTACGAGTCTTATGTTTTGTTGAACTTTAGACTTATTCACTCACAATATACCTCGTGCTTAAAGCTTGAGTGAAATTATATTGAAAATTTTTAAATACAGTTTTGTATTTTTTTTTTGTTTTTTGGTAAAACAATAAAGTATTATTTTACTTCTTATATGTTTTGTGTCGAAATGCATATAACTTTTATAATAAAATATTTATCTATTATAATATTTATATGGAATAGGTACTTAGCAGAGCTTATACGTAATCGCTATCTCTAGTTAAGACGCTTCTATAATATTACAATATAGTCGTGTTAAGATAGATAATTACCTGAATGAGTCCAATCTTGGCTATGTCCATTCAAATTAATATCCGTCTACAGGAATGAAGCAGCCTGATATCATCTAAATTTCGCTTATATTCACGATCCAATAGGAATTCTGATAAGAGTGTGGAGCTATCGAGATCAATCCACATAAATATATTAAAATTCGGTCAGTACAATTTTGGGATAGTGAAATTTACATAAAATTAATCGATTGATTGAATTGAACAAAAGTAAATAAGACAAGTAGCTACATTTGGCAAAATAAGATTGATTATCAGCGAGACAATTGTAATCAACCGGAATGAAAGAGGGACAGCCTTATAAAGTCCGTAGCAAATTGATTGCTGCGGCGAGAACTGAGTTAACTGATTACATCGCGAAAGAAACCAAATCGGGACCTTAGCATTGGTCCTTTTCATGTTTTCTGATTATCATCGAAATACAGTTTCAGAATACAGAAAAGCTACTTAGTATCAGATATAGCGAGGTCAAAATAGAATCCCTCTTATATTTAAACACAAGAAATAAAAACTGCTTAAACCATCTAAATATATAACACATTCCAATTCAGTGTTGTAATACCCTGAACACATAAATTATGCATGGGAATTCATGGTATGGGAATATAAGCATACACAGGTTAATGTAAATATTGCTTTACTTTATGTATTATGCAAGAGTGGCGAAACTCAACGCTGCGCTTTGCCTCGACACCAGAGCAAAGAAATGAAAATATAAAGGTAAATAAATAATGAAATATTTAATATTTAAATTTCTTCGCATTGCCACTCAAAATGTAATGTCTCCAGGATTTGGTCGAAAGTGGGAAGGGGAGTCTCTTAACACTCCCTCTGCCGATCTTCCTATATGCGGGATACAGCGTGAAGCTGAAAAAAAATGATCTTAAAGCTCACGGGCGTTTGCATGAATATGAGCTATAAGTCTTGCCTAAATATTACGGTAAGAAAATATCGCACAATATATATTGTTTAGTCGTGACACCGACTTTAAAGTAATAAAGACTTTCATCACGCATACAGGACGTCACAGGTGATGAACCGAGAATGGCTATACGTATAGAATCACAATAGTATAACCAAGACCTTAAGTTAAAAAAATGTAACGAAATCATCAGAATTTTCTTTCCTTAACTTTATAATTTGACTACGTAATCTACTGTGCAGGTAATAACTTTCACAAACAGAAAACAAATTTAAATACATTTTTATTTTCATACGTATAACCGCTTGGTAATATTTATGAAAGGTAAAGACATAATTCAACTTAATTCAAATATAATTAAGAAAATTACTATATTTGAAAATTGGTTTGTATTTTTACTTCTCCATGAATCCTATAAACAATGATCTCAAAACACAGTATTCGTCAAGTGGAGGACAATTTGCACATTTACGGAGTACATCTAAGCTAAACATTTTGTGATTCAAAAAGAATACCATTGTTTACAACGCCTGTTGGGAGTTTCAAAATCAAACGAGTCGAAGCTTGCATAACAATCCACATATTACGTCCCGACGTACATAGCTATCTATATAATATACTGAAAACGTGTTGCGCGACACTANAACCAGTCGGTTTTGCAGTCACACCTCGTGCCGCTGCGCCACAACCGGCCTCTGATGTGTTCATAAGTAAGTATTTTGTTTATCTTATATTATAGCAATATTTATTTAAATTTACAGAATTGTATCGTGAAGAGATGTGATGTACACATTAAAATATGAAATTAAGAAAATTAAAGGGACACTATCTTTTGTGCCGTGTGATCCCGGCCTAGAATAGGATCATCCTGGTACTGGAGCTGTCGTAAGAGGTGACTAAAGTACGTGTGGTAGAGTCACGTCGCCAGCAATGGCAACACGCATGGGCAGACTCGGCCGGATCATTACCACCCCCGGCATTTACAACCGGCGTGAAGTAGTGGCTTTTTGCCACAGCGTTTCGCATCAGGTAATGCCGGGCTCCGGTGCCCAACCCACCTTAAAGGCAGGTAACGCACCTGTAGCTCCTCTGGAGTTGCACGGGGTCGTGGGCGGCGGTAATCACTTACCATCAGGTGACCCGAACGCTCGTTTGCCTTGTCCTTTTCCATAAAAACAAAAAAATCTTTTATCAATGTTTTTTCTTTTATCTTTGATTTAGAATTATCTGCGTCAAGCGGTAAAGTTAAATATAGAATGTTGTTTTATTTCTTTCCGGTAATCTTTTTTTTCTTATTTCAGAGATAATATTTGGATAAATATCCCAAAATGGCGTCGTTTACCCACGTGTTAAATGTGAACCTAAATGAAATGTATTTTAATAAAACATTTAAAGAGAAAATATTTTGCAACAAAGAATTCAAGATTTTTTAGGAGTCTATCATGAAATTGAAACGGAAAACGTCAAACTACATAACAGATGCTATCAGACCGTAACCGTAAGCGGGACTTGATAAATCCAAGTAATAATGTTAATTTAAAAGCATAACGCTAACCTAAAATCCAGCTGTTTTAATTACAGCTTTCGGCTTACTCCTCTTTAACAGAGCAACGGATGAAATGGAAACTAAATATCTTTGCCTCAATTGAATTTCAATAATAAAAGAATTTTAAGTATAATAAGTATGTAATTTCGTAGCCTTGTCGGCAGATATAAATGTCAAATATTATAAAGACCAAGGCAAGTAGGATTACGAGCTGATACACACATTAAATAATCATTTGTCTTTACGCCGATACCAAAAGTTTAGAGAATATTAAATAGGTTATGTAACATCCACGTTGCCTTTAAGCATGAAGTGTTTATGCTTTTACATGAATGAATCAATTATTTTTTTTAACTTTCTCTATAAATACAGCGATAAGAAAATTATTTACATAAACTGATATTAATATCATTATAACAATATGAACGAACGAATGAACTCTAAGAGGGTTGATTAAAATTTTAATCAAAAAATCATTCAGAAAAAAAGAAATATTTACTTAAATTTATTTTATTTTTATTTACAAATAAAAATCAAATAATATGCTTCTCCTTTCTCCAGTCAATATTTTTTCCACTTAGTCTGATATGGATTGACTTAAGAAAACAACTTTATTAAATTAAGACTTTATTCTAAATAAAACAAGCCATATTTAATTAAGTACATAAAAGGAAAATAACATTTAGAAATCCAATAAAATATATATCAGCAAGTAAAGGGAATATCGTCGTAAGTTATATTCAGTATGAAAATGTTCACAATATAATGTAAATCGAACAATGGATACTTATTGGAAATATTTCAATTCAGTTGGAAAGAATACAATAGGTGCATGAATAAAACTCCCTTACAAATGAGACAAAGGACGTCAGTTTCATCGGAAGGATATATTTTACGTGCTAACTCAAGTGAAGGATTGGGACATGAGACTCTATTATCCTTAGGTTATTTGCGAATGACACTAACCTATGAATACCAAATATGATTTTCATGTCCGAATCTCAGCTCAATTCTATCAGAACTATACTGTCATGGTAGAGTATGAGCTGTAATAAAATATACATCAAGCCTGACGTTCTATATCATTAAAAGAGTAATTATGGACTCATTTAATTGGATATGTTATGTCTTAAAGTGACGATGATAATTTTAATAGAAATTTATTATGTGGATTGACAAAATGAACATGTTCTAAAAATCTTGAAATCTTTTTGTAACTCTGTGTTCCAACCAATATAATAAATGGTTTGGAATGTCAATTTCTACGATATGTATGTACATATACACTTATCTATTTGTTACAAAACCTAACGTATAATATTTCAATGTTAAATAATTAACAAATATTTAACACGAAGTATTTAACTCTGTTATATTTTGAATTGAATAGTCAAATATTAACAAAAATCTTGACATGCACATGCATATTAATATATGTTTTATTTATTTGATAGTCTTCAAATAAATATAATTTACCTATATTAATTATAGCTGATCTGGCAATTCTAAAAATCGCATACCAAATGGGACCATTTGAATTTCCAAGATATTTATAATTAAATGAAGGGAAAACGCTATATATATAAGAATCTTAGTCGTGAATGACTGACATTAATAAAAAGTATTTCTGAGATGACGTAATTCTGCCTCCTCCATACGAGTACCTCCTGTGACTCGTTACGGAGATCGTGGAGCTAATTAATATACATCATCAATCAAACACCTGTGAAGGCTGTGATGATGAGAAGGGCCCAGCGTTAATAATGGTATATTTTAAGATTAACAAGACAATTTTCGTGTATATATTGGATCTTAACTTTTTTTAAATATATTTATCCGAGATATAGGATATTTTTATCTGAGTATTTATAACCGTCTTGTCATATACAGGCGCATTAGATATCGTCTGAATATAAACGCACTGATAGTGGGTTTGATTTCACTGCTGGGCATGAGTTATTTTTATTTCAATTACTGGTCAGAATTAAAAAAGCGCGGCGTTGAGTTCCTGCACTCAACATAATATATCTGGAAAATTGAGCGGAATATGGGAGATGGAATCTCTCTTGCGAAGCGAAGCTCTTACTGGTCAAAACTGTGTTTCGTTGTAATGCTACTCCTTCTGGACCGTCAAACCTACAGCTCGGAAATTTTTCAGGAACATTGTGGACGACACGGTGATACCAGCGAATTAGTTTGGTGATAATTGTAATTGTAGTTTTTGAGTAAATGGTCAAAATGTGTCCCATAGAGTTAAGCTATGGAACGTTGTCATAATATAAAACCTCATCTATTGCAGTCACGTATCAAAATTAAAATAATATATTTGTATCTGTCATTATAAATTAGACTATGTAAAATTATATTTGAATAAAGCCAATAATTATGGTTTTGTCTTTCGTTTCAATTTATTCAAATAAAACATCTCTATTATCGACTACCAAATGAAATAATGACTATATCTGAGAAAACTCACGACTCGAATATTTCATCAAGCAACATCCCGGTCGCTTCCTCAAGCAACATGTCGCGCTATCTCCGGCCGGGTCGATTTGATGTAGAACCTACTACTACATCGTCTGTACTTTTTCTAATTTTTTCACTGAAGTATTCCCTAATCATGTTTCGGATACAATAACATTAAAATTATTAACATACCATCAACCAATTGAGGCCGTCGGCGCGCAGCGGCAAAAGGATGTGACTGTAACGCGACAGTAGTGGGTTCGATCCCCACTTGAGGAAATGAAATATTTATATACATTTGTATTTTCATTTCTCCGCTCTCCTGCCGAGGCAAAGAGTGGCGTCGAGTTCCGGCACTTAACACGCAATGCCTCCAGAATTCGGCGGAAAGTGGGGAACGGAGTGTCTTAATACTAGGTTCCCTCTGCCAACCCTGCTTTGTGCGGGATGCACCGTAAAGCTGAAAAAAATCTTGTAGTTTGAATATATTCGCTCATAATGTAACGCGTACAATTTTTACTGACCACTATTTACAATAACAAAGGTTACTTGCATTCTCTTCTTAGACTGTAGACTTCTCCACTAATCTCTCCGAAACTTAGCTAACAACAACCTAAATTGCTAGTTAATTATTATTATTACAATATTTACAAATCTCATATCCACTACAAATAGGTACGTAATTCTATTAACTGATTAAGCGAGGCGTTGTTCTTCACCCATTAAGGCGTCGACTCAATCGTAATGAAACCCGTATACGTATCTCTTAATGCCTTAGTTTTGAAATACCCATACTCAGTTTTGGGTGCTTCGGGCTATTAGATGGATTTTTTTGTTTGAGCATCGAGTATAATGGCATTAAATTTTCGCTTGATTGACGATTCACTTCATTAAGTTAAATTGATTTATTAGGTTCATTAAGTGAAGCTTCTTATTAACTAGAGGATTCTAGCATTCATTGATATGCAGATGATAGCACGGTGGACGCTGTTTACTCCGGCAGAGCAAATCTTTCTCAGGAAAACGCTGAACAGTGCCGAAATAAACTTGTGCCTTCTGTTAAGGAATCCCTCGACATGTCTCCTCATGAAGTGAAAGGAACTTAGTTCGGTTTAACCCCCTGAAGACACAAGTTTGCGCGTTAACCACAAAAAAAATCCCATTTATCGTATCACCAGTCTTTCAGAACATTCCCCTTACAGCCGCGCCCAGTATCAGTATATTGGGCCTCAATGTTTCGAGTGACTGCCAGTATCGCGATCATTTGGAAAGCAAGGCCAAGTTGGCCTCGAAGAAACTGGGGGTCATCAACAGAGCGAGACGGTACTTCACGCCAAAACACCGTTTGGCCCTATATAGGGCCCAGGTTCGGCCTCATATGGAGTACTGTTCTCATCTCTGGGCTGGTGCACTTCAGTATCAGCTTGAACCATTTGATCGCATACAACGTAGAGCCATTCGAATCCTTGGGGACCCAATAATCTGTGAAAGGCTTGATACTTTGGCTTTGCGTAGACATTATGTAATTAATATCTTATAATAGATCGACATTTATAAATATTTACTTAATTAGATAATTTAATCGTTTTAAAATGATAATTTAAATGAGTATTAGTATTTAGAAAACAGATTTAGCAAAGATTTAATATCATGGATTCATTATTTCACTTGAAAAATAAGGATGATATCATATTTAAATAGTAGTCTGTATGTACTTAATATGATTGTTGAAATAAACATTCATTTTAAGATTGACCTTCTATTATATAATATTTTACTTTAAAACATAAGGCAAACCACGCATTTCATCGTCTATTCTCAGTCAAACGGAATCGGAATAAAATATTTCAAATGATGGCAACCTTTGCTTGCGGCAGTTATTTTCCAGGCAACCATGTGTTTTAGTGATGAGAAAAAAATAAGCTTTAATTTGATATATAGTTCATTAAAAAACACATGAGTGCAAATATTAACATTAAGTGACCTGTTTAAACCAGGCAACCCTGGGCTTGCGGCAGACTGAGAGCTGGCAGCCATTGTTTTTCCAATTCCTTATGGAATTTTCTTTCAAATGATGTGCAATTCACATAAAAACATATGAGTGCAATTTTTCCAAAAACAAGTTACGAAAAACATTAATTAAAGGTGATCGCGGCAGGGTTCTTGTAGTCAACCCTAGTGTAATCTATTCTACAATCATGTATCATTCTTAAATATAAGTTTCATTAGAATTACTGATCACTACACATTTATGCAATGGGATCTCCACCTATCAGCCGTCCGTAATAGGCCGTAGATTCATTAAGAACGAGTACACAGCTATCTAGTTGGCGATATTAAAGATATCAATACATTCACAAATATAACACAAAAAATAAATGTATATAAATGTATATAGTTTTCGTGTATCTATTTAACAAACATGATAAAATTATAATGGTTAAGTTGTTTTTAAATTACTGTTGTTATAATTAAATTAGGTAGTTAGATACGACATATTTTGTTGTGTAGTGAGGAATTGACAATCAATAAAAAAATATATTATATACGTTAAATTGAGTATGTTAGTATCAGTTTTGGTACAATGCTTATTGTGTATGGTTCTTAATAAAGTTTTCTAGAATTGTATGTATGGATATCCTCTGGTGAATGCAGCTGCGAGTTTTTCAAATACATATTTATAGTATAGGACAAACTTTACAGCTCGAATTATAAAAAAAATGCACTTTAAAAGACAAACAAGAATAACAAGAATATTTTTTAAAAAATTTAAGACAGGAGTTGAATATTTCTATTCTTGTTAATTTCGTTCCGTTTTTATAACAAGGTAAGTTGCCTGCACTAAGGCATTTTAACATGACGTCAGCTACCTTATGAAGTAGAATGCATTTAAAAATTGTTTTTTATCTCATATCATCTAGAGGACGGAAATATTTGTAAATAAGCTTGTCATTCGTAACTAAAAAAAATTAAAAAACAATGATCTTCTTGCTATTATATTTGACTGCGTGTTAATTCAAATACCTAATGTATATTACTTTCATAAATGCATGTTAAGCTGTGGAACTCAACGCCGCAGTTTATTTTCTAGGTCGGAGTAATGAAACTATTTTATTCCCCCAAATGCAGTTGAATCGTGAACCATCGCGTTAGAAAGTAATAATAAAAATTATAAAAATAATTTTAAAACATTTTGTTCTATAGTCTAAGCATGTATTTTATGATTGTAATCAAAATATAAGTTGCTGCTGGCAATGCGCCGGTTTTTTTTTAAACATTTTACTGGATTTCTACTTGCCGACGATGGAAAAGTAGGATTCAGTACAGATTACTTTCGCAATAATGATCTTTACAAGCAAAACATTCTGTTTAAAATTATTTATTACGTAACAAAAAAAAAATGTTAATTACAATACATAATTTTCAGTATATATTATTTAATGTAATCTTCAAAAACAAAGCATGGTTTCTCTGCTCCCTCTGCTACATGTGAACAATGAGTAAAGTTCAATAATGTCGTTCCGAATTTGCTTTTAAAATATATTCATAATATTTTAAATAATACTCCTTAAAGATGATCTAAAAGGCATAATTGTTAATCAAACATAATTGAAATATTAAAGGAATGAACTTTCTAAAGAACGCTGACCATAAATTTAAGTTAATTGAAGTACTTCATTTAAGATTTTAGAGAATAAAACATAAATATCTAAAAGAGAAAATATCAGATCCTTTACATCTTCTTTTTACAAAAAAATTATATACATCTGAACGCTGCAATCGAAAACTTTTATAAAAATAATATGTTTGTATTTATGTACAAATATAATTAAATCTACTTCACGCTGTATAAAGCACACAGCAGGGTAGGCAGAGCGAACCTACTGTTATGAGACTCTGTTCCTCAGTTTCCGCCGCCGCCTTTTGTCTTCACACTAGACAGAAGAAAATGGAAATATAAATTTAAATAAATATTTAACTTCCTCTAGTGGGGATTGCACCTACAACTGATTAAAGTCACACATTTAGTTAGTATTATTCCTGGATTCCTGCATAATGAACTGACTGTATCTTCCCCTTTGGTATGGTGGGTTTGAGACTTCAAAGATTTTTGACGTATAGTTTGACGGCTTCCAATGGGTGCGGGAAATGACACTTTGAATGCAGTGCAATGTCAGCTTGTGGGTTCGATTTCCACTCAAAGAAATAAAATATTTAATATTTTTATTCTCTCGTAACTCTGGTAACGAAGCAAATCGCGGCATTGAGTTCTAAACGGAGTGTCTTTAAACTAGGTTCCCAAGATTTCTCTGTCTACCCTGTTGTGTGCGGTGTACAACGCGAAGCTAAAAAAACGTAAATAATTACTACGAACTTTGTACACCATTCATTCATCTACATTCATAGTGCGAGTCCAATTCATGCAAATCTCGCCGGGCTCCGGTGCCCAACCCGCCTTACAGGCAGGCAACGCACCTGTAGCTCCTCTGGTGTTGCACGGTGCCGTGGGCGGCGGTAATCACTTATCATCAGGTGACCCGCACGCTCGTTTGCCTAGTCTTTTCCATAAAAAAAAAAAAAAAATCTACAAGCGTAATGGAACAGTCGCTAAGCTCGAAGGATGGTTGGTTGGCGAAACGCCAGTTGTCGATACACACCAATACCTCCCTTGTCGCTCCATGACTGGCGCTAATTGTTTTTGTTTGGTTCTTTTTGACTCTATTTTTTTATTTTGTAATGATCTAATAACAAGTTATTGCTTGGTTCTTTTTTTTACTTTTGTGTTTTTTGCGTATTTTATTATACAAAGAGTGGTTTAATGTAAAGCCTTTACATTTTCATTATTTTGCACAGCGAGCAACATCACCTGCACGAATTCCTTACTCTAACAAGAATAGATAAGGTGATTGACTGAGTCGCACTCAGTTTTACTATAACTGGCTATTGATAATATTTTTTTTCCTCGGGTGAACGATCTAATCCACAACGCACTTCTTTCTTAAAGTACGCTAGGCTATAAATTTTACTTACCACATATCGCTTTTCATAGCTTTAATCGACTGATATTTCACCGCTTAATCAATTCAAGACTTAAAAAAGATAGTACTCTGGAAAATAATTTTAAATTATATTGTTTGAACGTTTAGAGAATAAATTTTAAATTTCACATGACTCCAGAGTAATATGTATCGCAATCTCGTGTTGTTCCGACTTCAAAGAATAAGAATGCTAAAGAGAAGATTGAGATAACTGCTTTCATTCATGTCTATATTTGATGCTTCGCCATTGGAATTATAATTATGCCTGAGATTGACTTCTGTTAAGACACTGTCATTATAAAATTGAAACGCTATATAAATTTTGCCCATTACTCATAAATATATAGCGTATTTAATCCGTAAAAAGATGCAGGGCAAATAATATTGAGTTTTTCATAAGATCAAATTAGTTCAAGAAACACCGTTACTGCCACTAATTTACAATAAAACATTCAAAAGAATTCATCATAACTTCTAGATTTATTAGATAAATACAATTTGTTTTGTGAGTCTTAATTAATAATCCTTTCTTTCATTAATTAACAAATTCACTTGAAATATATTTTTCTGTGTCTTTAAGACAGTCCGAGCCAATTGAGGGCAGGTCCAGTCAATGAAAGCAAATAGCTCCCGAAGTGTTTGAGATCAAAGAATCTTGATTTTAATTTAAACGTCTTTTTAATTTTTGCGTCTGAAATTCTATTTCTTTTTAAGCGTTCAGTGTTCAGTCTTTTCACAAATAAATTATTCTAGTTTTAAGCATATAACTACTATATCTATATTGATTATGTTATAACTACTATGTTCATTTTCTTATATCCTTTTATTTTGTCTTTTCTAAAATGTAATCTCCCCTTTTTCATGTAGTATCTTCGATTCAGTATCTTTGATTTTGTTAAGTGTTTTTAGTAATTGTTGTATCTTTGCTTGTATAGACTGATAAAAAGACAATTCAGGGTTACTTTTCGAATCAAAGTGAGCCCTTACAAAAATTTTCTGAATATATAAAGTAGAAAAAAATACAATAGATTTACTAGTGATAGTTTAGAGATAGTTTCCAAAATCTGGTAATGGATAGTATTAGTAGTTATTCACATACTTTACGATACTCGAATCTTGTAAAACATACTTACTTATTGTAAAGCTAGTATTGGTTCGTTTGCGAAAGAGAAGTTTTAGTAAAAAAACAGAGTTGGCTTGTTGTTCTTAAATATACTTGCTGTACTAAATATATTGCTGTAAAAAAATAATTTGATTAGTATTGCGTTATAAAGTCAATGTTTTGTTTTTGTCCTTTTACATATTTAAAACTAATGCTTAATAACATTCTTACCATTAAAAAACAAAAATGACCTTTTACTTCTATTAAAAGCCGTTTAAACCGTTTTCCAGCTAGGAAATATATAATTTTTAATAATCATTTGGATATAACTATTTCTTTCCATGTATGAAAGATAAATATTAACCGACTTAAACTTAACATTGTTTTTTAGAGTGCTTTATTTATATGTTATAATATTTATCAAATTACTAATATTTTTAAAATTTCTACAAATATATTTAAGTAAAGCATTAGATTTTTTTAGTAAATTCATAAACATTGTTTAAATTCGTATTAATGGATTGCTTTAAAGAGAATAGCTACAATATTTCCTTTTTAAGCACAGCGAAACGTAAATAAGTTTTAATCTGCGCCTAAATACTGGAAATATAAAATGCAAAAACAGTGTAGATAAGAATTTATGACGCAATAAGCGGGTTGGTTTGGACTGTGTCCAGGCGTTATATCTAACTAAAGGACACACAATAAATAGTATCAAAGTTCACATTTGTATTATGTTAACATTCAATCAATTAATATACTAAATAAATATAAAAAATGTAAAAAATAAAAAATGTCTAACTGTAAACGATGGTCACGGATTCGATCCTCATTCGGGGAAATGATATTATACTTAAATTATTTTTATTTTCCCATTCTGGTAAGGCACGGCTCAACAGTTTATATTACGAAAACTAGAAAAGAAATCGGGTGAAAAATGTAGAGTCTAGTATCTTGAAACTAAATTCTGTAGGATAGCATTTTTAAATATTTTTTTCAAATTTTTAAAGTTTTATTCCACACAAAAGAAAGAGAAATATTTAGTAAGAAAAACGTTAAAAAATTTTAACCTAGCGGGATTAGAAGCCGCGCCTCTTTGGAAACCGTCCAAGTGCTAAATGCCAAATAAGCCATACGTTCTCATCAAGCTACATCGAAATTCTTATACGCTTGTTACAAGTTATTTCTGTTGTTAGCATCCCTGTTTACAAATTTCCGCTTTCCATAGATAATTACTAAGAATTATCATTTGGCAAGAGAGAATATAACTATAGCTAGCTTCACGCTTTATCCCTAGCGGGGTAGTCAGAGAAAACGGAGCGCCAAACGGTACGGTCTCTACGTACCTCTTTCGGTTCATCCACTGTCATCAACCTCTTCATACATGCCCTCCGGGGAGTCCTCATGCTTTTTACGTGACCTTCCTCCAGTATCTTTGATACTGTATTTTCGAAGGTCAACCGAGATCTCCCCCTACCTCTCTTACCGCTCACTCTTCCATCATAAATCTTATTTGCCATTCTTTCATCATTCATTCATTCGACGTGCCCAAACAAGCTGAGCACGTTGTTCTTCATTCACATCTTCGCTAGTACCTGCCATTCTGTGTACCTCTTCAGTGCGGATCAGCTATAAGAGAGAATATAATTTTTTAAATCGTATATAGGTACGAAATAAAATTAACAAAAATTAAAGAAAAACAAAATAAAGTATATTGTTATGTGTGTTACAATATTTCATCTCATCTACACTCTACTAGTATAGAGTACTTTTGGTATAATGAAAATGAGGAATAAACTTTATGAATTTTGCACTTCAAATTTTAATCAAGAGGCCAGTCGTGGCGCAGGGGCACAACGCGCGCCTGTAAATCGACTGGTTGTGGGTTGGAACCCCATTCGAGGAGATGAAATATTTATTTACATTTATATTGGACACTCAACACGTAATGCCTCCAGAAAGTGGCGGAAAGAGGGGAAAACTAGTTTCCCTCTGCGTACCCTGCTGTGTGCGGGATACAGCGTGAAGCTGAAAAAAAATTTTAATCAAATAACAGCCTCGAATAGCTTTTACAGCACGTTGTTATAAAGTTTTCAAAAGCTACGTACAAACAAGTTTCAATAAGCCACGACTGTTGGACATTGAATATCAGAATAGCAATTGTCAACATTTCTTATTGTTGCCCGTGTCGAGGGCTCGCTTTGCAACTGTTCTTTAGAAATTTGGATTTATACGATTTTTGCTTATTTTCTGAATTTGAAAACATTTACCGTTTTTTAAATTGTTTTTATTTATATTTATAATTAAAAATATAAGTATTTTTAATAAAAATATAAGTATTTTTAATATAAAATGTAAATTATAGTATACATTCGGCCTTGATATTTTAGAAATGTTAAGATTTGGGTGGCGGACTAAAAAATGAATGGATTAAAATGAAATATTTAAATTTTGAATAAGGTTCTGTAGAATAGTAAATAGTCCACTGTGAAATATTTCAAATCTGTGTGAGAATGGTTTTATACAGCGTTCCATTAGAATATGATCAGGATTTTTCGTATATATATACAAAAAAATAAGCCTAATATATAAGTACCTACTTATATTTACATTAACCTATAAAAACATAAATGTAACATTAGGTATATTAGATTATTTTTTTTATAATACCTTTTTTTATTAAAAGTAAAGCGATTTTAGCAATTTGAGCTAATGAAGATGTAACGGGCTATGTCATCAGGGCGAGTGTAATTTTGTCATTAATTGAACTTGGCCATCTCCGGCGTAATTGCCTCCGCTTGCCGTCACTGCATATATCGGTATCGATTTTATCATTTCCTAATCATAAAATACGTATAAGTTTTACCAGTAATTCCACATTCCATATAAATGACCCTACAACTTTGACATTATTAGACAGAATAATTATTATTTACATGATGTTTTCATTGTTTTATTTGTTACAAATTAATTTATTTTGTGTTCTGCCATTTAACATGCAATGTCTCAAAGAATAGAGTGTCTAAGCAGTTATATTTTTATATATTTTTAATTAGTTTGACAAATCCTTGCGTAGGTTTAAATCATACAGTAAGGGGACAGAACTAAATATGATAGTACGTATGTGTCGTATGTATCTTTAAATATATATTAGTTATGAGACTAAATTAATTGTATATTATTCTGTCAAAACTCGTATATGATCCATTTGATAATATTCAAATTAGTAAAAACAATAAAATATAGTAATCCAGGTGCACGTTTTCTATTAAATCTGAGATATATTCAGAAAAGTCTCTTTTGTAAATCTACACTTCCTCAACCGCACTTAATACGTGACCGCGTCTATCCACAGCTTGTACAAGCAGCCACTTAAGATATTATACGTACTATACGTATGTATGATATGGATAATGGAATATCCATTTTACTATTGTTTTAGTAATAAAAGATTAGTGAAGCGCGAGTTAGACTTGCCGGCTGACTGTTCCGTATCAATTTCAGTACTATAGGCCAACAGATTTTTTGAATTAACAATTTATAAAACTTAGGTTTGCGGCCATGAAATAATCTACTACCAAGCTTAGGCGGTAAAAAAGCAACTCTGTCATAATGGTAGCTTATTAATTTAAATATAATAAGAAAAAAAAGCTCTCCAAGACTTAAATTGAAAATAGTTATAATCTAATTTAAGTAAAAAAGAGCATTTCTTACAAAAGTTTCGGGATCTCGAGCCTTTTCTAAATTCAAGCTTAGCTTAGCTAGAGCCCTTTCATATGATTTCTCACTTGAACTAGTGGACTTAATACCAAATTTTGCCCCCTTTTAAGGCTATTATTTTTTAGAATTTAACTACAAATGTGTAGTTTTCAGATTTTTTTCTAAACTAATACTACCTATAGATGCTAGCTGCCAAATTTCATACCCAATTAATTTTGATTTCATTTATAGTGTCGAAATACGTGTTTTCGCGATATAAACGGCCATATCTTTTTTTAAATAAATGTTTAAAATACAATTTTTTCAGGAAATTAAGGGACCGTTGATTTGATTATATGGTTACAAATTCAACTTGATATCTCCAAACATTCTTATGATAAAGGCTCTTGACAGACAGAAAGACGGACAACGAAGAGATCTTATAAGTGTCAATTTTTTTCTTAAAAGGTACGGAACCCTAAAAAGTTAAAACCCGCGAAGGCGAACTTGCAATAGCGTAATCGTTTCTGTCGCGCGCTCAGTAATGAATCACCGATGTTTTCCAAGATTTAGTTCTTTGTGAGTCTGCTCAAGCGTTCTCAATAAAATATTTCCCCTTATTAGAACTTTTATATTAAAAGGAGCATTTAATAGAGTCAATAGAGTCCAAATCACATTGAACGTTGAACATTGAAAGATGTAATATAGCAATATTTTAGTTACTATAGATATTTTTTAAACTTTTGCGACACAATATCTCATTGGTCATTTTATTTTTGTTCTGATATGAATGGTGGTTTTCGTACTAGTATTAAGTTGTTCAATTCATAATTATTTAACATAAAACCCAAAAAAAAAGTGTTTCATGCTCACATGCGCTCATTGAGGTTGTCTCTCACAATCACTGAGTAGATAGATTTTGTTATTTATTTTATGTATTTATATTTCATAGCACAAAAAAAAAATAATATTATAATAATCCCAAGTGGGGCTGAGCTCATACCTACTCGGCTACGTTCATAGCGCGACGATAGCGTCCTTATGCATGTATATGATGAATGTAACAATTTCACTAAAAACAATAAAATATTTTCGTCGAACCTAGTGTTAAGACACTCCGTTCCCATTAAAAAAAATCCATTACCGCATTTCCGGTATTGACTGACGGAACTTAACATAATCCGCGCATGCCGCGCGAGGCAAACCTTGCAAAACAAGGAAATGAAAATATAAATAAATATCATATAATAATATTATAACAACCATCTCGAATAAAGCTGTCTCACTTATGAAAGTTGAAAGAGGAAAACATATCGGAACAAGATGCGTAAAGGAATTCAATTCAGAGAAATCGAACTGTAAACGACAGTCCCATATTTTATTGTTTTGTTTGATATGATTTATGATACGAATATTTTATTTCACCACTTGTTTTTCAGTTCTCTATTTGACAAAAAATATAGTAATCCGGGTGCATGTTTTCTAATAAATTTGAGATATATTCAGAAAATGCTCCCTTGTAAATCTGCACTTCCTCAACGTAACGTTAACGTACCTTTTAAGGAAAAAAGGAACCATTATAATATCACTTTGTTGTCCGTCCTTCTGTCTGTGTTATAATAAAACCAATACTTACAAAAGAATCTACACTATGTTCGACGTATTAAAAACTAAAAACTTTAGAATCGTGTTGAAATACTACTGAAAGTTATGATTATTGGATGTATAGCTTATTTAGAACTAATGCAGACACACGGTATGACTTAGAATCTATATGTATCAAGCAAAATTAAAAGTAGGTTGCTAGTCAACCTTATAATGGTCAATTAAATTAACTTAAAAAGAAAAAATATACCTTATCAATAATGCGCGTATTAGACTTAAGAATAATGTTTATGTTTATAAATAAAACGAAAGAATGATATAACATTGAAAGATAAATATTCAATATTATAAAGATGAAGGATTGTTATAAATGTACTTTATGTAGGATATTTTACGAAGCATAATAAGCGACCTTTCTTTGATATAAAGACATTTTTTTCTAAAAGCGTAATATATGTTTAAAGGTTGGATTTTTCGATAGTAAATTTAGGTATATATTTTTGCTTTTCATGTTATTTTATAAAACCGATTTGTGATTTATTTATAGTCCAAATATTATATGTATAATAAATAATAGTCCAAATATTATATGTATAATCGCTAATGAAGGTCTATCATAAACTAGGTCAAAAACTTAAGTAAAAATTTTGTAATAACTTCCTGAATACTTTTTTTCTCGCTTACCAATTACTCGGTTCCGCAAATTATTCTCACTCATTTGTTTATTGATTGGAAATATACACCGCACTGTATAGTATAGTATAGTGAAACTATCTACGTACATTGTACGGAAGAACGTGTTCTATAATATGTCAATAAATATTCAATGGCTATATTTTATCTACTATATACGAAAATAAGTATAAACGAATGAAAAAAAAATACAAAGGAAGTTTCATTTCTTTCTATTTAATTAGTGCTACACGCTACATTACATGCTACGAACGACGTAGTAATTGTATTCTGTTAATAATTAAAAAAAAAACAGCTTCACGCTGTATCCTGCACACAGCAGGGTAGGCAGAGGGAACCTAGTGTTAAGACACACCGTACCCCACTTTCTGCCGAAATCTGGAGGCATTCCGTGTAGAGTACTTCAATAACATTTTTTCTTATATATCTTCCATGTACAGACACCGATGGGTTACAATTTTATTAGAAGTATAGATTATAAGATGCATTTGCATTAATATTATAATGTTTACAGTTTAATTTGAAATGTATGATACTAAAAATAATATAAACAAGTAGGCCTAGAGAGTACCAGTACCTTTTTATTTTTTGCGTTTTGTGAATAAAATTAATTATAATTCATTTATTAGCGTGTATGTATGAATATACAAATAACACTGTCACAGAACATCATAAATCAAAACGTTCATCTATCGATAAATAAAAATCACTCAAAGCTTTATTTTCCTGACAATTCGAAAAGATCTTTAAAGAGAAATCCTATTCCTATTATTTGAAACGGGTCTGACAGGAAAAGTTTCAGTTGTTCAGTTTGGTAAGTTTTCTCAGTTGGACACCGACTATTGATAGCGCTTTAGATAACAAATTGACCAATGACTAGCCATAAACTATATTGTGCTAGGCTTAATTTGATATTTATCGTTGTAAGTTTTTCCATATATTTACTGGTGAAAATTTCGCATTTGAGGTAATAATATTAGGAAAGCTTATTTTTGGGATGATTGAATGATAATTTTTCTAGGTGGTTGAAATTTTTTTTTTTAAAGTTTAGTAAATGGTTACATTATTTTTCTTGTAATGTTAGAGTAATAATAAAATATTAAAGGAATAAATGAATAATTTCATACATACTAATATCTGTTACCTTCGACTTATTATTATTATAATATAATAATAATACTATTATATGGCTATTTAAATTTTTATTTTTACAAAGACTCAGATGTATTTGAAATATAATATATATTTCGTTTGATCAATCTATGTTATAATATTGTTGATTCACACGTGGTATACTAATAAAAAATATATAAAATAAAACTTTCATCAAGTTTAATCCAATTGATGAGACGCGAGTAGACAAGTCTGGTTTCATACCATACTATACTGGTGCTAAAATGAAAACAATTATCTACAATTATTTCAATTCTGTGTAAGAAAACAGCGTACTTCACTATGTAATAAATAAAGAAGTGAGCTCTAAAATTCACGTACCGGTACACCTAAAGGACATTTCGTGTTTCTTATTAGATCCGCTTTACCGTCGTCTTATAAAAAATATATTTTCCGTATCTCCTCCTAGTACTCAAGTTTCTCTTTAAGAAATCTTGGCTTATAAATCTTTAATAAAATACCCACGAAGAAAATACGTGTTTTAATAGCTACACATATCAATTTACTTTAAATATTATTTTATTGAGAACACCCAAACTACTGCTAGCTTACTGTTTTAAATACGTTTAATTATAGCTGACTGATTTGTTAATTCAGTGAAGCGAGGACTAACGTATTTAAACCAACAACAGGCAAACCGCTGCATTGAAACTTGCGTAGTATTGTAGACCGTTTTTATTAGATTTTACTCTCCTAGGTAATTTTGATCTGTTACAACAACTATATCACACTCGATATCGTGTCTCACGCTACCTCCGTAAGGAATACTGTAATATACTCTTATATTCCCTTAGCTTGGAGCTTTATATAAAATATATATATTATATATATATTATATTATATAAGATGT
>JAAIXJ010000797.1:0-21215 GCA_013403705.1 Heliconius hermathena | reverse complement strand
GTCAAGTCTATATTCCCTTAGAGCACGAAAATCTATCTTCTAAATCATCGCAATCAAATGACGATGAAATATGAGAGTTTATGCTTTGTTTTTTGTCGCATTTTCTATCATAACTATAGGGTACTTCCCGTTGATATACAGTTTCGAAATTTGTTAAGAAGTTAAAACTTACGGCACGTATAAAGGAAAATTCCAAAATTATTTTTCAAAAATTGACTACTTATTTGTATTTGTGTCACAGAAAAAACCATTAAGTACAAATTTTAATCTGTACTTAAATTGATACAAAATGACAACTTAATTAGTTATTCTTTTGGTGTATCTCCTTTCATGAAACTGGTACGAAAACTCTCGGGGCATGAGTACGACTTGAACTTGCCCGAAAATGTTGATTATTTTATAGATTATATAAAAATGCCTAAACACGTGCTTTCTAGGTATATTCTGTATACCAATTATATATTTAACTAATAATATTGTGAGTACTTATCCAAATCAATTAATTAATAATTAAGGCTGTTTGTAATATTTATATTTCTTAAATGAATAATCATGTAATTCAAGCGGGCAAAGCCGCGAGCAGGCCGCTAGTTATAAAATAATTACTATACGACAATATGGCATACAAAAGTCTTCGCTATTTATATATTGATATTACAATTCGTCGAATATAGCTACGAGTATATATAGAATTAATATCCCTGTGCTTGTAACGTGTTCACATGTCAAAGGCTTTCACGGTATAAATACACGGTTATGACATAAATTGATCCGTATAATTGAAATCAACACGGCCGGTGATATCATTAAATGTGTGTAATAATGCTCTGTTTGTGTCCACGAGCGCGTATGTATGTTACATACATACGCATGTATGTAATTTATTGTACCTGTGTATTTCCTGTGTTTAATACTATAAGAGAATAATAATGAAAAATATTATTTTTTATTTGGCCTATAATCAATTTTAAAATAAAATAAATCATCTTCACGTAGCTGAGTTGACAGAGAGATAAGACAGTTCTCCACTTTTTGCCGAATTTTTCGACATGAACATGAAATATTTACGAAGTATAACTAATTCAGGAATCGTAAAGTACAATTACTAAAGAGATGAGGGTCTAATGGAGCTTAAGTAAAAGTTTTCTTGTGAGACACTAAGAGTAGCGTTGGCTGTAAGTGGACCGTAAGCCTTAACAATGTTTCGCAGAACACTCCCCTTGATAAATGCGATTTTGCGATTATTTTTTTAAATTCTTTTTGGTTTTCAATCATATCTTGTTATCGATCATACGTAAAAAATAGTTTTTTAATCAATTCAAAAAATAAATAAATAAAAGTTAATAAAAAAAGTTCTAAAGAGCGCGAGAGTGGCGCTAGTATTAAAATTGAAAAATGTAAATAATAAAATATCACATTTTTGCGCATATGACACAATTACAACAGATAATAATAACTAACAGAGAACGGTCAAAACCAATAGCCTCATAAATTAATAAATAGGTCGAATGTAAATAGATTTATACTATAATAAAATAAGTTTATATCATGGAATTAAATAAGATAAGTTTATATCATGGAATTAAATAACAGTAAAATATGAAAACTGCGTTTTAACTTATAATTTAGTTTTGTGGTCGCATCAGCTGAATGCAACCGCAACCTCAAATCACATGCATGTTGATATCAAAACCTCAACTGCTGTAATTCTAGATATCGATATAAGCTTTCAACCGTTGAACAAACAAAGCTTGGTAATTGCTTCGATAATTATTTGAATCAACGTTAATTTCGTCTATATATCACGCGGCGAGTTTTATAATAAATATAACCAAGAGCAAAATATTTATTAATAAAAAAACTGGTTAAGTGCGAGTTGGACTCGCCCACTGAAGCTCTCGTATCAATTTTAAGATTGTAGGTCAACGCGAAGTACACCTTATAAAAGTTGATTTAAGTTTGCGGGCATATGCTCTTATTTTGTATGAAACTACAAAAATAAGTTTGTAATGATTAAAAAAAATAATAATATTCACGTTATATCCCGCACACAGCAGGGTAGGCAGGAGGAACCTATTGTTAAGACACTCGGTTCCCCACTTTTCGCAGAATTTTGGAGGCACTGCGTGACACCAGAGCCAAGAAATAGAAATATAAATTTAAATAAATGTTTTATTTCTTCGAGTAGGAATCGAACCCACAACTAGTCGAGTTTGCGTTACACTTTGTGCTCCTGCGCCACGACTGGTGCACGATTTTCGTCTTTGAAATAGAAAAAAAAGTACCTATAAATTTTCACTTTGTGCCAAATTTCTTATCTGTAGGTCCACATGAAATATTTATATATAGATAAATATTTCATGTGGAAATATTTATCTATATATAAATATAATAAATAAAGGCGCAAAATTTATATGATAAATTTTGCGCCTTTAAGCACAAAATTTATCTAAAATGTGCTTAAAAGGGACCATAGATTTGGATATTTGATATTAATTACAGCTTGATAACTCTACGCGATCTGAAGTTAAATGACAGTCTGACCGCACTTGTAAATGCGCTTGTAATTTATTAGAATTTAGAGATGTCTGGCAGAGGGTTAAAACCAAGCTAAGTGTCTCTCTGGCAATGGGCAACGTCATTTCTAATATTATTTACAAGAAAATATTTGCTTGACGCTTAAGTCCTTCTAGTTTTAAATCTGCGTCGCGCTGTATCCCGCACACAGCAGGGTAGGCAAAGTTCCCCACCGTCCGCTGAATTTTTCGAGGCATTCCATGTTGAGTGTCGGAACTCAACTCAAAATATTACGAAATAATAATTTATTCCCTCGAGTGGGGATCAAACTCGAAACCGTCGCGTTACAGTGACACTTTTGTGCCCCTGGGCCATGACGGAAGTTTTAAATAATATCAATATAAGAAAAAAACAAATACTTCCCTCGTAAATTAGACAAAAAAAGTCATATTAAAGACACTGTTAAGCTGAACTCTCATTACATATCTACGTTCACATTTAATCTACGATGGTGAATAATAATACAAAGGAAATATAAATAAATTCCTAATTCATATTAAATGTTCACAAAAGAGAACATTGCAGCTTAATCATTAAAGCGAATCGTGCTCTGTGCTTCACAAAGTACCTCGTGTTTAAAGATCTTGTTCTCTGAAAATCTGCTCAAACGATTCTCAGTAACGCGCAGTATTAAATATTTCTACTTAACTTCTAACAAAAATATCTTTTAGCTCTTCGTCTTTATGTAAAAAATCTTATAATTACTTCCACATAGCATTTATGCATCGGTTTTTCTGCATTTTGTAGGAGAGGCGCCGTATTATCAAAACCTATCACAAAACACACAAAAATCTACCTATCCATTACAAACTTATAACTGTAGTTCATTTCATACATAAAAATATTAAAAAAAATTGAACAGACTTTAAAATTTTATTTATATGCAAAAAATTAAACAAAACACAAACAAATTTAGCACTTAATTGTCTAAAATAACATTTTAATTACTTAGTAAAGAAATTAAAAATTACGAACTATTTACTATTTAAATCCATTATTTTTGTCAATATAATATAGTGCCAACCAAGAAACAAATAACATTAAGAGATAATTACTTGGCAGACCTATGTCTAATTTATACTTGTTCTACTTGCGCTATGTCTAATTTATATTATACGTGTATGTACGGTATACCAACATTTATATAATATGTTTTTACTAGAAGTGACATTAAGTTCTCTCTTCTTACTTTACGGGAATAAGCGCAATGCACCAGAACATTCCTAATGCAAGGCAGAATATCAAAGTACAAAGCCGTGGTATCAGATCTAACTCTGGTAAATAATAAAATAAACAATTGTTACAGTATGTTTAAAAAATATAACACGGTATAGAAGATAATTGTAGCGTTCTTATCTTTAAAGAAATAGGGGAAATAATTAAGATTATGAATCCACTACCGCCCTGTTTATAGTCACTTTATGCCATTGCGCTACGACGACCTTGTATATTTTATGTAATAATAAATTTATGACTAGATATTTAAATATATATAATAGTCTCTTGTAACCATATATTGAAAAGTAAACAGTAAATAAAGATTGAACATTGAGAAATAACTACTAAGATTCCTGTGAAAAATACATTCTACGCAGATACGATTTATTATTAAATCGAAAATCGTATTGAACTGAGGAAGAGCTTTCAAAGAGCTATAATTGGCTTTATTTGGATAAATAGCAGTGAGTAGCGTACAAACTGTTTGATGGAAACTGACACTCCTCAATGAAGTTATCTCCTCAAATCAGCGAGTAAATAGACCTTGTTCTTTATGTTGCGTCGTCAATGTCGTCCCTAATTTAAACATTCAGACGTGTTTAAAGTAGTTCGAGTGTCTAATTCTATAAAGAATTTCCTCTTTTCCCAAATTTCTACGCCTTTATCATTTTATTGTGTTTTAATGAAGTGCTTTTTCGTAACAAATTTTCAGATTTTTTTTTATATTTGACTCAAAAACACATTTATGACGCAAAAATTTTTACAATCACGATTGGGCAATTGATATTATTGTTATATGACGTATTTTCCGTATTTATCATATTCGTGTATAAAATCTTTTTAATAATACTTTATTAGAAAGTGACAAATTACAAAGTTAGTATTATCTTGGGATATTTTCGCAAAATTTGAGTAATAAATCAATTGACGTCAGGTGAAACACAGTGCGAATTAAAGGGAGTGCTCTAGTCCATTATAACGAATTATTTATTGGTCGCTTGAAATACAAACGGATGTGGAGTACGTTTGTCGAATGCCGAAAGTGGTAAGACAACATATCCGAGCAAAACACGTAAGAGAATTTATCAGTGAATTGTAAATGACCGGGTGATTCTTTATTGTTTCGTACGGTATGATTTATGCCCAGAATAACGAATTTCTTCTCCTGTTTGTACATATTTTTATTGGATACCTTAATACAAAAATATTTTATTCTTAAGTGTACATATTATATTTGTTTAATGTAGATTTAAGTCATGGATTTTTTTCTAAAACATTATAATTATTGCTACGACTGGTAGCAATAACATAAACGTGCGACTGTGAACGCGACAGGTTGTGAGTTCGATTCCCATTTGAGAAAATGAAATATTTAATATTGTCATTTTCCTCGCTTTGGCAACTAGGCAAAGTGCGGCGTTGAGTTCCGGCACGCAATGCCTTCAGAATTCAGCAGAAAGTGGGGAATGGAAATATCTCGTAGTAGTAGCACTTGATTCTCAGTTCTTTCTGTCTACCCTGGTATTTATGTTTAATTATTTTCTATTCTAGATTAATACGATAGTAACGATGGGAACGATACGTATTCTACATTATTATTAGGAAACTAACATTAAAATCAGGGGGAAAGGAGCAAAACAAAATACATACAAATCTTTTAAGGATTCGAAGGATTCCCACAAATTAGTACTGCGCTTCTTGCAACTCTTTGCATTTATTTACAGGTAATTTCTGTTTTATATTTTTATTTACTTGATTTTATCATAAAAGACTTATTAAATACATGGAATTTTACAATGAATATTTATAAAATTTATGTTGAAGCGGTTTCCTAGAGTTAATGTAGAGGGTATTTATTCCGCTTTCATTTCTTTACTGACACAAGAAATGTACATTAGTATAATATAATAGCGGAAAAGACTTTCAATGAAAAAGTAATTTTGTTTTAATAAAAATAATGTAATTATGTTTATTTAAATTTGTTTCTCTTTTGAAACCAAACACTCTTTACAAGTATATATAAATGGATACAGGTTAGTATATGTTAGTTTTTTGATAATAGGTACTGAAAATATCTGTTTCTGTGTTAGACAAAATAAAATGCAACTTTCCTTTGGGTAACATTTCAGTTCACATTCTTTATCAGTTTGTATAATATAATCAAAAAAGGCATTGGCATATTTGAATGATGAGTATTAGAATGATAAAATTTACGTAACATTGATACCTAACACAGTCTTATGCGAAATAAAAAAAATACTAGATTTTAGATATTGGTACATATTATGATGTAAAAATTTATAAGTAGACTATATAGACTAACTAAAGCACCAATTAATCAACCAAAAGGGGAGGGGCTCCTTGTTGTCATATGAACTTAGATAAACATCGATCACTTGTGTCTTAATAGCACTGAATAAAACATAGAAACGACATCATCGTTTATTAATAAACGAAAAATAAACAAGAGAATAAACTGTAAATATATTATATATAGAAGTATGAACTTTTGAAACGATAATAACAATCATTACATACGCGTATAACTTATAATTAGTAAATTACGTGCTTTGTGTTTCCACAAGAACTGTTACACTTTTGAAGCACGAATAAATATCATTTAATAATGCTCTTGAGACGTCTATGCGTTATTGAATGTTTTTACATCGGTTTACATATTTTTAATGTAAGCGAAAAATTTAAATTGGTTTTGCTTGTTTTGAAGCCATTTGTATACGCCAGCGAAACCGTGAAGAGCACACTCGTTAAACTCACAGATTTATTAATTCTTTGAAGTTTCTTTTATTTATGTTTTCTATTTTGGAAAACGTTATTAAATAAATAAGTGCGTTACGAAAATTTATGTTTAACATGTTATTTGTTTCATTTTGACAGTATTTTAGTATACTATTTAAATAGCAACTAACGAAAACAGAGATAAATAATAAACCTTAAAGTCGCGCATAATTTATCCCCAATAATACACATTTTTAATTAGTTGTATGAACATTTAGTTACACTGAATAGTTCTAACTGAATTATTTTATTTGTATACAAATTTTGTATCGACACTAATGATATAAAGGAGTTATTTGGATCCTTGCAATGATTTAATAAAAGCAAATGAATTTAAAATAGATTGACATACAATCAAATAAATCAAATCAGCTTCACGCTGTATCCCGCACACAGCAGGGTTACAGTCACACTTCGTGCCGCTGCGCCACGACTGGCCTCTAGATTGACATACTATATGATATTTAAGTCATAGTAATTTAACTCTCGTGGCAGCAAATTGATGTCCTAATGCAGTTCTTGTTGAGATAGCTGTAGAGTTAAAACTTGATGCAACTATCGAAGTACTTTAAGAATATCAAAAATTCTCAAAAAGTGCTCGTGACAAACTATTCTGATAACTTTGAGATTTATGTTCTAGTTTTAAAATGAAAAATGATACTTATGTGGTCATAAAGAATATTCTAGAGAGCAATTTAACTTATCCCTATGAATATGTCAACAACACACAACTAAATGAGATGAAAAACGACATGCAAAATTACTTTAGAACTTTAGAGCAACAAAAGAAGCATTTTGAAATTGATATCACATGGGAAATTAATTATACCATGTAATGAAAACTTTGATATAAAACTGGGAAAGACAGGAAGATGTTAACTTTATACAATTAAATATCTTGTGAGGTAAAATTAAAATATTATTATTATATATTTGCTTCAGGATTATATCTCATTTGATCTAAAAAGTTTATTTATAGTTTTAAGAAAATAATACAATTCTTGTAATTCTATTTTAGGTACACCTAATCTTGAAAGTAAAGCTAAGGAAATTAACTTATACTTTTAAGGAAAAAATAAGTTAATTTTAGTATATCTTTTGACAATTTTATTTTTATCAAGATCAAAGTACGTATTACTTTATGTTAAGTTAATTTATTTTTTACTTTTAGTTTCTTGTTTGAGTTGATTTTTTTTTGTTAAAAATAATTTATTTTACGATTTTATGTGATGGACATTGAGTTCAGTTACACGTAATGTTCCGAAAAAGTGACAAAAAATATTATAACTTGCAAGTAACGCACGGGATCGCAGTAGCTTTACACTGAGTTCCTGCTTCAACGCTAGTAGCAACATTAGATACGGTACCGATGTGCGAGAACATTCTAACGCGTTCACGCATATTGCCGCAAAGGGAGATAAGCGGAGAAGTAACGCGACCTAAAATTAATCATACAATGATAAATAAACTATGATAAAAAACAGACTATAGCAATATAAATAAATGTATTTTAATATTTTTAAGTAGAATAAAGAATATAAAAACGACGATAGCGGGTTAGATTTCCATTCCGTGAAATAAATTATTTAATATTGTCATTTACTAGCTCTGGTAACATAATCTAATGGATAATCACAGAAAGCGATTATCCATTAGAAAGCGAAGCGCTTAACCGATTTAAGTGCACTTTTGTAATTTGGCTAACTTCCCTTAAATATTTAGTAATAGTTTTATTTTAATCGGTTCACACAAAATTAAAACCAGATCAAAATCATAAATTTAATCGTAATTCAATGAAATAAATCGTTCAAAATAAGTATTTTCAATCAAAAACTCACAACAAATATAATATGTTGCTACAATCGCGTTGTTTACATGTTACCGGACGCGTCCGTATTCCGTTATAGAATTTCAGGGAGCGAGTCGTGCTCCCGCTCTGAGCCCGTTCGCTAAGTGTCCTTGGTTGGTTGTCCCGCTACGGTAACGTCATGCGCAGTGCGATCTCTTCAAAAGAATCCCTAACATTTAGACTTTGATAATTGATAAAATGAGATTTTTTTCTTAGTGCAAGGAGGTGAAATTCTTAAGTGAAAAGTTTTGATAAACAGCATTATTGTTAGTATTTAGTAACCTTTCAAGTTTTACGAACTTTATAGAATATATAAAGCTATTATAATAACATGTCTGTATGAATAGAGAATATTAATTACTTTGCGGAGTAGCGGTTGCATCCGGTGGCTGATAAAGCGACCCAACAAACAGTTATCTTGTCGGAAGGCTGGCAGTGATGCGGTCAGTAAGTACATTATAAACTAACGATAAAGTTGTTCCAGCCATTTGGCTGGAAGCTAATTCGCGTAGCTTTGCCTCATTACTACTACAGTAATAATTACTTACGTAACACAATTAGATGGGTAAGTAAATTACTAAAACTTAGTATCAAATTGCAATTAGTTAACAAATAAATAAATTAATAATTAAAATGGATATATGAAATATTTATAATTAAAATGATGCATAATACATTCATAATTTGTAGAATAGAATATGGAAATAAAATAAAACTGATCTTTTTTCAAATAACAGTATAGCAACACATCCTCCAAACGACTGTAAAAACAATCGGAAGTGTTGAACTTTGATAGAGTGACAAACGATATATGCCCGATGCATATAACATTTTACGGTTTTTGCACTGACGTGTGAATAAATTCGGCTATGATGTGTAAAAAATGTGGGGCTTTTTATAGGATAAACTCCGTAAACTTTTATACGTTAATTTTTAAACTAAACCATAGGAGTGTGCTTAACAATATTCTTATTTTATTTGTTATATTTATGATTATATTTAAAAACATTTAGATATTATGTGTGATGATGATCTATTAACTTTTTCCACTAATATAAGGCTTATTGCAACGATTTTCATGTATAATTAATTATTTATTTGTATTTATTAATTGAATACCTCCCCGCACGCGGCAGTTGTAAATCATAATTGCACTGCGGTAAGTATTTCTATGTACACTTCCGTACTCCACTTTCCGTTGAATTCTGGAAGTATTGCTTGTTGAATGGCGAAACTGAACGCCATGCTTTCTTTATTACCAGAGCGAGGAAATGTAAATGGGATTCGAACCCACAACCTATTGCGTTTACAGTACGCGCTTGTGCCCCTGCGCCACAACGGCATCTATTTCCTCTTTCTGATTCCATATTTAATATTATAATTATTTTCGCGTTATATATGTTGGTGTTAAATAAATAATTCAGTGTCAGAACAGTGAGTGTCAAGTAATGATCTGACCGATGACTTTGTTTTATCTAGCAATGATATACCTATATTTTTTACAGCTGTCTCAATTATTATGTTTCTCTCTTTTAATATGATACCATAAAGTAATGGAACAACTATTTATTTTAGGAAAATCAATAAATTGGGGAATAGGTGAGCGTAACATAGGTACAATGTGGTAAATCCTATCGACTATCGAATTTATCTTCACGTCACTGTAGTTACCCGATATTGCTCCTATATTTCTCCTTCGAGAAAATTCCATTCCAGATAAAAATTCTACGGGTGTCTTTTATCTTTCTTTCGTGTAAATACGTCACGTATTTCATACATAGGAGCTAAAAAATACAGCGAAGTTAGTTAATAACATTTGTACAGACTCTAGTAGTATTTATTTAGCTACACTCTGCTAAGAGTTATTATACCTGTAATAAGTTATGTTTCAAATGAGAAATATTTGGTTTTTTTATTTAGTCTACTTGAAGTATGGTTCATGGAAAAGAAATGAAACTGAAACTTAGAATATTTATATATTAGTGGAATCTTTTTATAGCCAATTGTAAGTGTTTCACTATGGTGATTTCAGAATGATTCATAGAATATACAATAAAAAAAATTACATAATTTTTAAATGTTTACATTTGTGCTTATTTCCCAAAAGCATTATTAGCTTTTTTAAAGTTATATTTATAATCAGATAATGTACTTCATTTACAAAAGGAGCTTCACGTCATTTCCCATATATCGAGGTAGGCATAGTGGTTGACATTCTGTTCCCCATTTTCGGCCTAATTTTCATGACATTATGTATTAAGTGGTGGAACTTAACGCCACGCTATATTTCTCAGAGCAAAATTAAAATCATTTAAATAATATTTAAATTCCTCCGAGTGGGAATCGAACCCACAATCATGGTGTATACCTACAGTCAGAGTCTATACCTATGTTTATTTATTAGAATGACGGTTTAATAGCGTCTGCTAACAATTCCCACTAATTGCAGAATTTCTCTCTAGAATTTATTCTAGAATTAGAATTTGTCTGTAAAATTTATCTTCTCATACAAACGCTAATTACTAACAATTTCTTAGTTCGAACTCTTTTATTTAATAAAGATGGAAAATAACTTAGTAACGATTCATGGTTCTTTACTTTCCGCTAAAATATTATATTTATTCATATTATGCATGTAATATTATACTGACCCACCATACACATATAACGAAGAATACTATAGAATATAACATTTTAAATCTCGCTCTTTCATAATAAATATTTAATGTACCACGTGTTTTATAAAGGCAATGGTCGATCGGATCTGTATATGCGTTAGCTACAGTTCATAAACCACTCCATTCAATGAAGTAAATTTCTTTCAAGGGACAGTCGAGCGGAAATACGAAGGCATACATATATATTGCCTAGGGTTAGTGAATGAGGGTCCGTATTAATAATTCCTAGCATTGCTATTAAAAATTCATTGACCGTGTTAAATCAGTGCGCTAGGTTTGTATATTACTTGTGTTGTACGATCTGTGTCTTGCTTAATTGCGTAGCTTAGTTGAGTAGCGGAACTCAACGCCGCGTTTTTTGCTTTAGTATCAGAATGAAGAAATGAAAATTTTACGAGTAGAAATCGGACCTACAACGTCGGACCCTCACGTTACACACACTTGTGCCCCTGCGCCACGACGGCTTCAATATATACATACACACTCATATTTCCTTTTATAAAAGTGTATATTATTAAAGATTTTCCAACAAAGGCTTCAAGTCTTAATAGATAATATGCTAGTGACGCTATATTAAACTATAAAATCTCGTCTCTAGATTTATAATATTTTTTTTCTTAATCTTAATAACAATAATGGAAGGACAATAAAGTGATAAAGTGCCTACTTAGGGCTAGGCATTTTAAAAACAAATTTAATTATGTTTACAAAACAAGAAATATACTTGCCTACACGTTAATGCGTGCATGTAGCACTAGCTTGTGTGAATAAAGCTTAATATACACGACAGTGGTTGTGAGTTCAGATCTTTTTCGGAGATAAATCATACTTTGAAGCATTTGAATTACAATAGTACGAAATTTCCTAATTTGGTTAATATGATGTATGCACAAAAAGAATAACACAAAACAAGTAAGACAAAAATAAGATTAAGGATACAAAAATTATAACCTCCTATTAGTAACAAGCAATTTCTATTATTCGTTTTTAATAGAAATTGCTTGTTACTAAACAAGCAATTTCTATTAATAAATCTAATTATTAAAGATTTTCCAACAAAGGCTTCAAGTCTTAATGATAATATGCTAGTGACGCTATATTAAACTATAAAATCTCGTCTCTAGATTTATAATATTTTTTTTCTTAATCTTAATAACAATAATGGAAGGACAATAAAGTGATAAAGTGCCTACTTAGGGCTAGGCATTTTAAAAACAAATTTAATTATGTTTACAAAACAAGAAATATACTTGCCTACACGTTAATGCGTGCATGTAGCACTAGCTTGTGTGAATAAAGCTTAATATACACGACAGTGGTTGTGAGTTCAGATCTTTTTCGGAGATAAATCATACTTTGAAGCATTTGAATTACAATAGTACGAAATTTCCTAATTTGGTTAATATGGTGTATGCACAAAAAGAATAACACAAAACAAGTAAGATAAAAATAAGATTAAGGATACAAAAATTATAACCTCCTATTAGTAACAAGCAATTTCTATTATTCGTTTTTAATAGAAATTGCTTGTTACTAAACAAGCAATTTCTATTAATAAATCTAATTATTAAAGATTTTCCAACAAAGGCTTCAAGTCTTAATGATAATATGCTAGTGACGCTATATTAAACTATAAAATCTCGTCTCTAGATTTATAATATTTTTTTTCTTAATCTTAATAACAATAATGGAAGGACAATAAAGTGATANATTATAGAACCAAAAAAACCGACCTCATTTTTATTTTTTTATATCTTTCATGTACAGAATTGACTTTTCTATCCTTTTATTATATATAGAGATTATAGAATTGTTCAAAGAGCAAAGCGAAATGATCGACCTACTGTACTGAAAGGATTTAGCAGTTGTCCGACCCGTAGCTCGACCGTGGCGGAACAAAGGCTCTCGGCTACCACCAGTTTGATTTAGTAGATGAAAGCAGACGAGCTACGGTACTTATGATGATAACTGTGGTGGAACTTTAACGTTTGGTTTGTATCGCAATTTCTATACAACATGCAACAGACTCAGATGACATTTACTCAGAAATATAAATCATCTGTGCTCAAATAAATAAACAGGAGTTAAAGAGCCCAGTTATTTTATTTATCTTTGCATACTTTTCAAATCCATCAACCTTTTTTTCATTCGCCCTTGCCTCTATCTAAGTGAATCTCTCGCGCTAATAATATGTAGGTAGGTAGAAAGAACACACTATTTCTTTTATATTATTATTTCTTACACTACAGATTTATGGTCCGTATCTTTTATTATGGAATACATTTATTTTCATTATTTATTCATTATCTTAACACTAGGCTCCCACCCTATGCGGGAAAAAGCGTAAAGCTTACTAAGGAGATTACTTAAATATAGTTTCCTCTCAGAATATTATCTATATAGTTCCAATCTTTTAATATTATAAGTTTGTATACATTATAATCACCGCGTAAAGAAATCTACTCCGCCATGATAATGCGATATTTAGTATTTTGATTTCCTTCTTTCAATATGTTAAAATTGAATCTGTGAGAATATTGACAGTCAATAATAGACATTTCTTAATTTTTCAGACATTTTTACCGTCTTAGGTACACTTTTAAACAGTATTATCCGATGCGTTACTAACAAGAATACTCATAAGAAATCCACTTAATCGACCCTCGAATCCCACTTTATACTATGGAATTAACTGATATAAGACAAACTCGAGTCCAAGAGTAATTTAGCTTTTTTTGAAAGTTTTTATATTTATTACCAAAGGGAATTACTACGAGATTTAGTATAATTAGTCAAACGTACTCTAAACATCCAAAGTAATAAAAAATATAATACGGCAAGTGAAATTTAATGTACACTTTATTCAAGTTAATTTATTACAACGGTTAAGTATAAAACATATTTTCAAGTAAACAAAGCTATTTGTGTAGAAGTTACACTCTTCTAATTTAAAGAGAAGACTGAGCAATCCAGTGTTTTTTATTCGAATAGGGAGCGAAGTATCGGCAAATTAGATCAGTCAACCTCCCTAGAGGGGCTAAAACTGCGGTAATGTCTCGTTAAACCCTTTACGCTTATTTCTATCTCTATTGTGAGACCAGTATAATTACCAACTTCCCGATAGCAATATGTTTGTAATGTGCATATTATTTTTATACAGAAAAGGAATTTGTCAGCGTAAACGATTTTTAACTCGTTTTACTGGAGTATCATTTCTATTTATAATTTTTAATAAAAAATATTTGGAAATATACAATCTCACATTTTTTAAATTAGTGTAACTAACACGTATACAGTAAATAAGACATTTTTATTTCTAAATAACCGTTGTTCTAAAATAAATTAAATCCTATATACATATTATTATACAGAATTCGCTGTGAAGTTATTTTTATTAGGTTTTAGTATTTTACCTCTGACGGTCACGGTAAGTCCTTAAAAATTGCCACATTACCATTTATATTAGAAATAAACTTATTACTTAGCGTAGATATTATATGTGTTCAAGACTCGTGTGAGGGTCAGAGTAAAGAAGTCGGAGTTATGAGGTATTAAGGAACACTATTTTACCTCCTCGTATTACTGAGACGACCGCGAATATATCGAGATTTAGACCCCGCACTATGTCGTGTCGTCACTTTACGTGATTTATTTCATGTAGTAGTTTCAGTTAAATAAATATTATGTTTTATTATTTCAAAAACTTTTATTAAAACGATACATTATAATAGTTATAATGGTAACGTGTATTAAACTTTAAGTAAAACTAAATGTGTAGTACATATACATTAATAAAACAATCGATTCGATTCCTACTCGAAGAAATTAAATATTTATTTTATTAATTTCTTCGCTCTGATGACACGCAATGCCTCGAGAATTCGATGGTAAATGGGGAACGGAGTGTCTGAACTTTAGGTTCCCTCTGCCTATCCTGCTGTGTGCGGGATTCAACGTGAAGCTGATTTAATTTACTATATGTTCACCCGCAGTACCACTGTGAAGAGTCGGTCTTAGTGTTATATTTGTCACCAGCGAGGGCGCTTGTGAAATTGCACTCATATTGTAAAGGATAATCCTCTTAAAGAATTCATCACGTTTAACTAAAGTCCATATCAATGCGAGCCTTGCCATCCATTTATCACTACTATGTTTTTGTATACCTGGAGTAAATATATATCTTTTTTATTTTGACATATATATATTTATGTTGCTTTTATTTTGTATTTAGCAGTTTTTTGATGTTTTAGTGGTAAGCCCGAGTGGTTTACCTTATGCATGTATATTATTTATGTATTTTCTATTCATATAGAAGTCAATCTTTCGTCAGCTTTTTTGATAATTATTTATTTAGTTTAATAATTAACTTTGTATGAATGTTTTATTTCAAAAGTCTTATTTTAAAAAACAAACAAAAGTGATTTTGACTACTAAATTCATCAAATACTTAATATTATTATAATACGTATCAAATACCATTTTTGCATTGAAAAAAATATGAAAGTTTCAATTTAAGCCTTAGTAATATTTACATTTTCCGAAAGTTTCTAAAAATGTTTCAATAGGAACGCTTACTTGCGAGCTAATGAGCCGACGTTGTGATGATAATGTCGCTGGTACTTAACGCTTAATTACTACGTGGCTACGGAATAATATGGTAAGCAGGTGTGTGAGAAATTTGAGACATGTTTTGAATTTTTACTGGGGCTTATGAAAAGAAAATCATTTTAAGTTAATTAAGGACACTGAAAAATTATCAAACAATTGTTTTTTCGCTTTTAGTACTCGCATTGTATAATTATAATAATTAAGTTAAAATATAAATGATTCACGGTGTATCCCGCACACTGCAGGGTAGGCAGAGGGAACCTAGTGTTGAGACACTCCGTTCCCCAATTTCTGCTGAATTCTGGAGGCATTGCGTGTTGACTGAACTTAACGCCGCGCTTTGATTTATTATTTTATAAATTATTCAGAAAAAAATATGTAATTTTTGGCAAGAAAATAATTTCAAACAATGAAAACAAAACCATATCTTGCTTCAAAGCTAGGACTGAAGGTGAAGGCGTTCATAAGAATAAGAAAGATGAAAAGCTTTTGCTTAAAACTTTACACAATATTCGATTTGTTTACAAGTAGATAGATTTTCGAACAGTTACAATACACATACAATTTATTAGAAACAAATGTTACTTTAAAAATTATTTAGTCTTCTAATAGTAGTCTTCTAATAACTGTCCTTCAAGGACTTAGATATAAACACACAGAGTCACAATTTGTGGCACTGCGCTCCGCCTGGCCGCTGTATTATAAATATTTTTTCTATATTATAAATATAAAGAATCATTCACATCTTGTTGTGTGTTCTCATCTTTAATAACAACAAAAAGTTATCAAACATTTAAATACTTAATATATATTTTATTCGGTGTATATAATAAAAAAATACATTTACTAAATAATAGATATTTCGAAAGTACTTTTCTACTTTTCAGCAACATCGACCTCCGACTCTCACGGTAACCGTTCCTTTGCCACTCATGTCTTTAGTACGTGACTTTAGTTCACTTTAGCAATCCGTAGCAATTTTACTTGAAGAGAATTTGCTAGAAAAAAATCGCAAATTTTAATACCTGCTAAAAGATGAGATGGTTCACCAGGGTAATAACCGATAAAAAATTCTATATACGCTACATAAAATTGAAAAAAAAATATTAATGAAAATTGGAGTGCTTAAGAATCCAATGGTTGCATTAATACGTATATCTAGAACTGGTGATCTAAACGCGGCTTTGTCCGCTTATACTTTGACTTGTGCATGAATAAATTAAATAAAAAATATTTTTATGTTAAACGGTTTTATTACAATAAAAATAATGTAGGTAATGTACTAAAAGCCAAAAAATAATTCGGCAAGTCCTAGCTACCAGATCGCACCCATCTTCTCATCAATCTGGGGTATTGATCAGACAAATAATAAAATCGTTGGGCGCGTGAAACAATCATATATTAACTCTAGATATGCAACGCCCGGTTCCCAGGAGGTGCGGGTTCGAGTCCCGCTACGTTCAAATTTTTATACCTTTTCTAAATAAATATTTTTCTTTCATGAATGAAATAATACTTTAAAAATGTTTAAAAATATTGAATTTAATTTTTTATAGTGAGCTCTATTCTACCAATAAAGCCCTTTCATTTGATACCCATAAAGAGGTTGTTGTGAAGTAATATGTAATCCGCCATTTTGTATCGGCGGCCACTTTGGATTTACAGGCATATTTTTTTTATTTTATTGTATTGTCATCAATATTAAGAGTGGGTACCAAATATCAGATCGATCTGGTGTCAGGAAGGGGGTAAAATTCCAATTGGTAAATTTGATCCAAACAAACAGGCCAAGCTAAGTAAAACCGTTTAATAAGGTAGCTTATCTCAAGAGATTTTATATATAATAAAGACCACTCACTCTGTATGAAAAACTGTTTGCGGGCCATATTTCGCAGAGTTGCAAAATTATATCGATTCACGTCACTGAAAAAATGTATAACTATTATTAAAAACGGTAAAACGGTAAGGTAGACACCTTTTACAAGAAAAAATATTTTGAAGCTTTTTTATCAAAAGGTAATACTGGATGAAAGTGACATCAAAACATATCGTAAATATCATCGTCTACGTTCAAGTGGTTTATTTGTGAAACCTCAAGTGCATCTTCAGCGGCTGTTCCTTTCGTCCGAGTGCAGCAACAACACACATAGTCAACATATTGGCTGTATGTCCATAATTCTTCTCATACCAACCAATCTAGCAAATAACCCATAATACGTTTTCGAGAACTATAAATTTACAAAAAGCTATTACAAGAACTATATTACCGGTCGTTTCCAACAGTTTAAATAAATGCGAGCAATTTTCAAGATTGTCAGGCCTAAAGAAAAGACCTGGTGACGTCTAGTCTGACGCAATTTCAGCTTACGGGCCAATCACGACCTCCATATATCACGTTGAATACAATGCGATGTTCTAGTTAATCTTGGGATTAGCTAATGCAAAGTGTGCAATATATGAAGAGTAATAAATTACGAATGGTAATATGAAAAGTTTATATGTTCGTAAGTTTTATAATAATTATAAGTATGTTACATTTGTTTTCTCGCATATTCATTATTTTACGCTACATAAGAATGTCACACAGAAACTATTTTCAATATTAATTCTTTATATAATCAACCATCTAATAATCTTATAAGTATTTTGATAAATTTAATATTTAATAATGCAATTTTTAACAACCATTAAGCCCTATTAGTCATTTATTACACATATTTGGTCGAAAAAATAACTATAATAATTGCAGCATAGATACAAAAATAAAATAATATAAAATTTATCACTAGAATTATATTTGCATGAAATTGAAATAGAATATTAAAATCCAATATTAAACCCTCGATGGATACGCGGTAATATTGGAACTCGGCGCGTTCATATTGAGTTCGTCGTGCGCGTTATTAATATACAATGATGTATGTCACGTTCATTACAAGACTGATGTTTTTACTGTCAATATTGGTAATAATACATCACGGAGAAGGTTTTATTGTAGAGCTTTGGAAACATATCACTTTGTTTATATGCATTTCACATACTGATAAATCTGATGAATGATTAAAATGGTTATGTATTTTTTTATTCACTCTAACTTTGTCACGTCAGCAGATGTACGTTATTATATTGTTTGTGAAATATTGAATTTTATATATTAGTTTTCAATTTGTCATGTTAATATCTTTTAGGGAAAATCAAAATTCTTTTTAAACATTTAAGTTTCCAACAAAGCTTGAAAAATTAAGATTAAGAATAATTCTTTAAAAATACTTTTTCATTTAGAAAAATGCCTATACAATATCATTACAAGTATATAAATACTAGTTATCTCAAGAGATATCTCAAAAATATACTGAATTCGTTAAAGAAACTGCTCAAAGCTGTTGAACCGAAGTTTGGTAGAGCTAAGTCCTCCGAGAGCCTCGTTACGGGTGTCAGTGGACTTAACTTTGACTGTAGAGTTGGAATTCAAATACTTCAAGTTAATATGTTACAAGTTAAACTATAGAAAAAAAAACTGTTTGTTGTTGTTTAGAAGAAAATGTAATATGTAAATTTGAGGCTTCCACGATTATTAATAAATTATTTCTGTTTAAATTATTTTTATTTCTCCATTTTGGTAGACAAAATGCGGTGTTAAGTTCCTCATCATTTTACACATAATACCCCCAAAAAAAAAAAAACGAGAATTGGGAATGGAGTGTCATAACACTAAGGTCACTTTGCTCACCCAGCCACCAAAAAAAAAGCGGAAAGTGCTAAAATATACTAAATACTTACAAATAATATTATAATTATATAAGTCACACATACAAATAAACAAAGAAATAAATTAAAATCCTTCTTCATTTGTAGAGAAGTTTGTAAAAATCGTCAAATCAACTTTAATTACTGTACCAGTCCTGCATCGTTTCACTGCATCGTTACCATCAGTTCCAAACAAATGAATTTTATATGTAACGTGAATGTTGATCTTGAACATGGGACCTTTATGCCATTTCAATATTATCGTCTCTCAAGACCATCCGGTCGCGAGGGACGATAATATTGAACATTAGAAACTTAGTTTCAAATAAAATTAGGTAATCTATTATTTATCGCCGCAATATCTCGAGTCCAATAGCATTAGTGTATTCACTTATTAGATACGTTTTTACTGTTCTTTTGTTTTATGGTCACATTTAGACGATAATGTTATGATGGTAGCCACGAAATGACATTTTTATTTGTATAAAAATAAAAATAATATTATTAGATGTTATGAAAGATATGCGTAAGCAAAATATTTTCTTATATCTATAGCATTTTTTTTTCTTTTATATTTATACTGAATGAAGGCAACAAAAGATATTTGTCTGTACTTACGCTATGGTTATAAAAAATGTGACTTAGCTATAGTTTTGTAGACTCTTGTCTAGTATAATATTTCGCCACCAATCGCGTTGTCTCAAAATAAGCGGAGAGTAGAACGAAATGTTTTGACCCTAGATTTTCTCTACGTACTTACTTGAAGAGAGTTACTTTATTTACATAAGCGTCACGAAATTAATTTTTTATTCAGAAATTTTGCCGGCAGATATTCAATTTGCATAAGCTGTTAATGTTTACTTTCAATACGAATATCGCATAGATTGTAACAGATATTGGTCACGGTACATCAATAATGTATACTCTAACAAGCCGAAGTAAAAATTCACACATTAAATACTGTGAAATCGCTTCACAGACATTTATATATAAAAACAACATACATACAGCGGTTTCGTTACAAAGTAAATCCGAAATAGGGCTAAGAAATGAGGCTCGTGAGAATCACTTTCGATTTCGATTTCGACCGGTTACGGTTGTCCGGTTAGATAACGTCCAGTCAAGACCTCTCGACACGAAAAGGGATGAAATTACTGACCATTTCGTACTGTGTGAGATTTTATAGACTTTTGGTAATATTTACCTTTTGTATATACAATATGTTTTTTATTTATTATTCTTAACTATTTTTGGTATTTTAATTATTATTTTAAAGAGAGTATCAACTTTAAAAACTACAAGGCCTAATCTAACAACCTAACTATATCCCCTGATTTTGTTATCATTTGGTTTTTTGTATTGGTAACAAAATTATAGACGAATACTTATATAGTTTTTTATGGTAGTCAAAGTTATTAGCTACTATATGAGATAAATAATAAGTCAACCATATATACTATTAAAGTTTATTACACGACACAGAACAAAGCACAATACAATAAGCAACGAAAGAACAGTTTTAAGAAAGAATTATAGCGAACACAAGAGTTTATATATACAGTAAGGCGAAATAGAAAGATTTATATAGGCAACGAATAAAATAGAGAATAAATACTAGAAAAACGTAATTAGCGAGAAGCGCAAAAGGAACGTGCATTCGCCGTCGCGGTATGAAATCGGACTGGTCCACTGCACCGGCGCGTACTGTAACTGATATCCCAAACACCTTTGAAAATATTATT
>JAAIXJ010000944.1:64880-78763 GCA_013403705.1 Heliconius hermathena | reverse complement strand
ACAGACAGACAGACAGACAGACAGACAGACAGACAGACAGACAGACAGACAGACAAACAAGAATTTTGTTGAGTGGTTTTTTAGGTTCTATAATCGACATATTAATCGACCTAATTTTTATTTTTTCTATATCTTTCATGTACAGAATTGACTTTTCTATCCTTTTATTATATATAGAGATAAAGAAGCTTAAATTTTTAAGTGTGTGTATATTAACAAATTGTATACGGATAGCTTATAGTTAATAAATTGTTGCTTGGAAATAGATATTTAAATAAGCTCCCAAATGTAAGCAATAAAATAGAATGTTGCTTAAAAAATATATAAAATAGAACAGAATTAAAAATTTAGAAAGTATAAGAAATTTGTGAGGCTGTCGTGGCGCAGTGCGGCAGTTTCTGACTTTAAACTCGATGATTGTGGGTTTGATAAGCATTATTTTGTGTTCCGAGTACGAACTCAAGGAAATTATTGGACAAGACAAAGCAGGGCGCCAATTTTCACCACTCATCATATAATGTATCGAATTCTGATGAAAAGCCGGGAACGGAGTGTATTCACACTATTTTTTCATTGTCTACCCTTCTATAAGAGGAAAATAAACGTGAAAATTAATTGAAAATTGTGAATAATAGAAATAAAAGAACATAATATAAATATAAAATTAAGAAAGTATAATACATAAAAATTGTTGTAATCAAATATTCATTTACGTTTTTTATAAAATTTATTATACATGAAATTTTATCATCTGTTGTTATATTTTTATAAAGATTTTCTATTCACGGCGAGTTAAACGATTTAGACAGTAAGCCATGTTACGGTGACAGGTAGTCTGGCACTTGTCAGTTCTTTATTTTAAATTTTCAGACCAATTTCGATTTTTCAAAAAGTGTACGATTTTTTTTTAAATTCACCCGTCAATGTTACTGTCTTTCTGATATTCGGAATATCTGTTATAAATTTAAAATAAAATATTCAAATATTAATTTCTAAATATTACGATTGCTCTCATCTGAGATATTATTTAGTTTGTTAGCTATAATGTATGTACTTCAGTTTTCTTTTGTTAGCTAAAACCTGAGGTAAATAACTATTAAATGATTCAACGATTATTAACTTTAACCAAAAATTATCTATCGATATTGATTGATATATTTATAATATTTTTGAAATTGTGAAAAAAAATATAAAAAATTGAGGTCAACCAATTGAGAATGATCACATCGTCTGATTGTGATAGTGATAATTATTTTTTTTAAGTTTTCAGTGTGACGTTGACTTTTGCCGCACAACACATAATGCCCTAATTTAGACGGCAATTCGAGAATCGTAACACTGGGTCCTCTCTACCTATCCTGATATATGCAGAATAAAACGAAGTTGGAAAAAAAGTAAATGCTATTATTTTATTATTCACGTTGCAATCTGTATTCAGCACGAAAGGCAGATGGGAATCATAAACCCTAGTGCTAAGACAATCTGTTCCCATTAATAACTGTCCGTTCCCCAAATGGTAATGGAATTCACAACCAATGCGTTTACAGTCTCACGTCTTTGCTCCTGCGCCACAACGGCCTTTAAATATATAAAAAGTTACTTAGAAATTATTTCCCATTATTGAATATATAATTAGTATCGTTATCATAAGCAACCACTTGCAGTCTAAGCCAATATATGTCTAAAACAAACCTCCCAGTGTTCTCAAGTGGCGAGCATAAGTTAGACAGTTTTCAATTACAAGCTAACTTATACGGCTTAGGTGCACCCGTCAACTATTTGGAAAGTTAAGTAAAGCAGGTTGTTCATAATGTTTGTATAGCGTTCTATTTGTAGGTGATTTCTGGGCGAAGATTTTTTACAAATTATTTAGTTTGAATCTCTTTAAGAGATTTATTTTATAGTAAAATGTCGCATTACTGTATAATAATAATAAGTAAGTAGTTTAAAATATTTCACATTTGATCAAATTGAGATTTAATTGCTTGACTTGCGCGGCGTTGAGTTCCGCCACTCAACACGCAACGCTTTCTGGAGTCTTGATGGGAATAGAGTATCTTAACGATGTTCCCGGATTATTTTTGCCTACCCTGGAATACAGCGTGAATATAAAATATATATATATATNATATATATATATATATCTATAGTATTTTTAACATTACCTCAGTTAAAACATTTTTTTTTGTCATACCAGCAAGTGCTCACATAAGCTGCTATTATGACGAATATGAAAGTCACTTTATATTCTTTCTTTAGCTTCACGCTATATCCCGTATACAGCAGAGTAGGCAGAGGGAACCTAGCGTTAAGACACTCCATTCCCCACTTTCTGGCGAATTCTGGAGGCATTGCGTGTTAAGTGGCGGAACTCAACGCCGCGCTTTGCCTCGACACCAGATCGAAGAAATGAAAATATAAATTTAAGTAAATATTTCACTTCTTCGAGTGGGGATCGAACCCTTAACCAGTCAAGCCAGTAAATTAATTAATATACCTCAACAGTTTAGATGTAGGATTTTTATTTCATTTCACGATGTTTATTCATACCTGTATTTCGAGTGACGCAGTTACTCATATCTCCAATGACGTAAACACATACTACTACAAAAATACTACTAAAGGTTAAGCAAATTTGAACTTTGCCGCGAATACCTACGACTCAATTTCGGAATGAGACGTATGCGGCGGTTTCCCTTGACAAATATCGTTTTATATTACAAAAATAATTTTATTATTTATTTTGTTTGAAAAAATCACTTTTTCATTTTTGGGAAAAAAAATAAATAATTGTATTAGGCTTTTATAGAGTAGTTAAAACTGTGGTTTCATTTAAAGTGGTGCTGACACTTCCTGTAGATATATTTATTTATGAAGCTATGTTCTTTCACATTACGTAGATACGCGGCCTTATCTTAGCGTTGTATCGTATGTAGGCGGGCTCGTTGTTGGCCGAAGAGAATTTTCGTATCATATGTCGGCTTTGTGTTTGTCTTTATTACTTGAACTTTCAAATTGTATCGAATGGAACATTGATCAAAAATATTGTTTTAACTGAAGAAAGATTAATAATTATTACAGTTTTATATTTTTAATTTATTATAAAATAATTCAAAAAATATATTAAAAAATAAGAAAATTTACTTCACTAAGCTATTTTGTTTAATATAAGGGTACAATTCCGATATTTTATATTTTGTCCTAAGGTTTATTTAAAATGTTTCTCTGTCTGTTTATCTTTGTGTACACAAATAGCCTCTGAACTACTGAATGAACTTGAATGATTTTTTCTTTGTTGTAGAAACCTACAATAAATAACTTATTAGGCTTGGACAGGATAATATGCTATAATTTATTTTAAAAAAAAATTAAAGATTAGTTAAATTCCCGTACAGCAGGGTAGGCAGAGGGAAACTAGTGTTAAGAATTTCGGTTCCCTACTTGCCCTCGAATCGTTGCGTGCAAGGCATTGCGTGTTAAGTGGCGAAACTTAACGTCACGCTAAGTTTAACTCCACATCAAAGCGCAGAAATGAAAAAATAATTTTTTAATAAATATTTCATTTAACCGAGTGGGGATCGAACCCACAACCAGTCGCGTTTACAGTCACACTTTGTGCCCATGCGCCACGACTGGCCTCGAAAATAGCCACTATGTAGTGATTTGAAATAATCTACTGTTTCTCATATACTCGTATTTTAAAGTAAATCTTATGATTACAGTGTTTATATTTCCTCGTATTACAAATCAATACGAACGATGTTCTACATAATGTCATTATATTCTATACAAATTAGGCTTACATAAATTGAATACCAGAATTGGCATTAAACCTTCCTTTGTACATCAAAACCAGTGCTACAAAAGACGCAAATGGAAGCGGAATGTTACTATCTATTTGGAACTATTATGAATGTGAAAATGCCTCAATCATACGTGATGAAAGGTATGCACGTTGGTTATTTCCATGAAAATAACTGAGAATTCTGAATAACTATTCTTGGAATGGGTTCCGATTAATTTGAACGGTATGTTTTTGTTTTATTCTTATAGGTAATAATCTTTTGTAAGCTGTAATTCGGTTTTGAATATTACATATTTATTTATTTTATTTATTTATTTATTTACTAGCGGCCCGCCCACGGCTTCGCCCGCTACAAAAAATATATGATTATTGATTTAATAAGCAGAATTGATTGACAACTATAATGACTTCCAATATGATTTTTTTACGACATTATCGTAATTTCTATAAGAATTTTTGATTGTTAAATACGACCAATGTTGATATTTGATATTCATAAAATATACATAAAGCTAATTTTTATTATATGTATATATTTTTGTAATATTACGTCCTACGTTATATGTATATATTTTTGTAATATGTAGGTAAAAAATCTATGTTATGTCTTATAAAACTCTGTTAAATGTGCTAATGTCAGTTAATAATTTAATGTACTGCTTCAGAAACAGACTTAAATGTTAAATTTTTGATTTGGGTAAGGATTCATAATATTCTTTGTAAAATAACTGTAATGATTGCATATTAACTCTTGTACAGTTTTTAAATTAGATAAATATATAATATTATTAGCTAAACAATTGGTAAATATGAAGTTATTACAGAGTACACGTAGAAAGGATGTTTTTAGGCATTTTTATATAGATTTATTTCAAACGAACCAACACACCAAAAAATCTTTGTATTTACTTGATATTTCTTTCAAGATCAAATTGTTCTTTATCTCTGAGTTGAATTAATTACGATTTAAACTTAACTGTTATGATTTATGAAGGTAATCTCCACTAAAAATTCAATTTTGTTCACTTTATTATATAAAATATTATATAGTAGTGCTTCAAAAATATATATTTTTATCAACAGTCATATAACCAAGACGTTTCGAATGTCATTCTTTAGCCAGGAATCTTACCAGCGAGATTGCTGTATAACATTCACAGGCAAACTAATGCCTTGAATTCATTCAAATGACGATAACTTTTTTTTAATGAACCAATTTTGATGAAACAAACTTTAATTGTTAAGTTGAGTTAAAACAAAGCAATTGGTGAAACTTTTAAGTAAATCGGTTCAGTACTTTCAGAGAAGAATGTGACAGACAAGAAATTTAAAAAAAATTCGTAACTTATTCCCATCTCCACTCTCTACTCTTCACATAAACAGAAATATTACAATGGCTAAACGTATAAACCCACCATAGTAAATGTATATACAATCATCCAGTCTTTATTATAAAAGTTACAATTTGAATTAACACTCATCAAAAAAAAATCAAATCAAATCAGCTTCATCGTTGTATCCCGCACACAGCAGGGTAGGCAGAGGGAACCTAGTGATAAGGCACTCCGTTCCCCACTTTTTGTCGAATTCTGGAGGCATTGCGTGTTGAGTGGCAGAACTCAACGCCGCGCTTAACCTCGACACCAGAGCGAAGAAATGGAAATATAAATTTAAGTAAATATTACATCTCCTTGAGTGGGGATCGAACCCACAGCCAGTCAGTTTTACAGTCACATTTAGTGCCGCTGCGCCGCGACTGGCCTCATCGTGTACATTAAATATATCAGTACTAAGCTACGACGGCTTTATCCTGTCAATTTCGCGTAATATAATAAAATAAAATGTTTTGTACGTATAAAACACGAAGCGATGCCGGTATTAAATCCGTCCCGGTCTGGCGGTGAACGTAGAAATGCAATGTATAATGCACAATATTAAAATATTAAAGAATCCAGTAATGGTGGAGCGACGCGGGCGCGATGCCAACTGCTTTCAGTGTACCGCTTAAAATGTGCCATAGATTATGAAGGGAATAGATGTTTTGTTAAGTTTGAATGAGGAGAGCGGAGTGTTTTACAATCTTAAACTCTCCAGATTTTTTCGTTTTTATATTGCGCCAAACCTGCTGTTCTCAATCGGCCTTTTGATTAGGTTGCCTTAAATAGATTACTTTTAATTATAACATAAGCCTATCTTTTCACATTTTGTTGTATGAAATTGTTTGTCAATTATGTGGTTTTAAATTGGTGTGAAATTAAGAGGTTGTACTTTATATTATATATTTACAGACTGGAAAGCCTATCTATTAATTTTTATTGAACCTATCTATTAATTTATTTTGCCCTAAGTTAAGAACTGTATTTTTAACTTAGGGCAAAATTAATTATTTTCTCATTCTATTTTTAATTCGTTTACATAATTTTAAATTATTTGTTTATTAAAATAAAAGTAAGATGTTAGCAAGTAAGTTTTATTAATTAAAACAAAACATATCATTTCACTTAATAACTTATAATAACTATCGAATTTTTTTATATAAAAAAGGCTTTACATTCTTTGGCCACGCATCTTAATACAAATGTTTTAAAATCATATGTATCAAGACTTTATATTTAACATCAATTTAAGAGGGTGCTAAAACGTTGTTGTAGCATCACACCGAATTCTGTAAGTATTGCATGTTGAGTGGCGGCTCCAGAATTCGACGCAAGATAGGGAACGGAGTGTCTTAGCACTAGATTCTTTCCGCCCGTGCTGTGTGCGAGATACAGCGTGATGTCATAATATAGTATGTCTTACAGACCTCAACGAGTTAATAATCATGACTTTTCTTGGGTCTGAGCTTGGCCGAAAAAAATTATAATTACTTTATTTAAAAAAAAAAATGCTTTTTTAGTCTATTACTTCATCCTCATACGAATAGTATACAGCACAAAGAAACAACATTTTATTCAGATTCAGATTTGTAAAGAATCTTGCTTAACGACTTTCTAAGCTGCACATGGAACACCATGTAAATATTTCAACTGAAACCGTAAATTATTCCTATACAGAAACAAAATCAATCCAACAGTAATCCTATACAATAGTATTAAAGGCAAGTTGGCAGTTCATAACTACTGGACTCATCAAAAAATTAATTTTCGTAGTCGTGATAATCCATGAAATTTTGCATAATAACTATTATGATAGCAAACTCGTGTAAAAGAGGGTAGATATTGGTGAAAAAGATTATAAAAGATATGAAATTGTGTCAATCGGGGGCAGTTGATTACCCGGGGAACCCTGAAAGTGACGGCGACCCGCAGTCGACGGGCCTTCCACCAAGGCTTCGTAGTAGTATGCGTGAGCGATCCTGGGGCGTCTCATATAGATGGAGAGGGCTTCTGTGGGTGGGGGCAGTTGGCTTGGAAGCCTTTATTGGAAGAAAACTCGTGTAAAGTATTTCTATTTGGTGATACATATAACTTATTGCAATTACATACAATCTCTTTCCAAATAATTTAGAAACATATAGACAATATGATTTTTTATAATTGTTTTTAAATAAACGTTAACCGCTTCCGATTTCTAACGATTATTAATATATTAGTAAGCACGCACAGCTTTGCTCGCTTATTTGCACTCTTAGGGCTGATTTCTAAAAAAACCACGAAACACGTATTCAATGAAATATTTTTAAGAGTTTGAGTTTTAAATTTTATAAAAATCGGTGATGATTTAAAAAAAAACCATACAAACTTTCAACCCTTATTTTATCCCTTTAGGGTAAAATTTTTTTAAAATCCCTTGTTAGTGGACGTCCACATTATGAAAATAAACATCTGTCCAAATTTCACGTTTCTACGCACAGCGGTTACGGCTGTGCGTGCGTCTTACCTCCGTCAGTCAGGTACTTGTCTTTTTATATATAATATATAGATAATTTTTCATAATTACTATTATGTCATTAGAGGCCAGTCGTGGCGCAGCGGCACGAAGTGTGACTGTAAAACCGACTGGTTGTGGGTTCGATCCCCACTCGAACAAATGAAATTTATATTTTCATTTCTTCACTCAGGTGTCAAGGCAAAGTGCGGCGTTGAGTCCCGCCACTCCACACGCAACGCTTCCAGAACTCGGCAGAAAGTGGGGAACGGAGTGTCTTACTTAACACTAGGTTCCCCCTGCCTACCCTGCTATGTGCTGATTATTATTACTATTATGTCTTTTAGTTCTTAGTTAGTAGATATTATTTCAATTCCAAAAGAAATTTCAATAAAACATTTAGACAAAATTTTATTTTATAAAAACTTTGTAGATCTCAGTTTCCGAACATGTTACTTTGTAAGCTTAAAGTGGGAGAGGCTATCAGTTTTTTAAAGACACACAGATTTTTAAGTAGTAACGGAACCTTACATCTCATTTTTTTTCAATCATTAAGTATTAAATCTGGGACTTTACTGACATAATATATTTTTTTTAGGAAACTCTTCTGTCGTAATCTTATCTGTAAATGCGATGATTGTAGGAATTATTTTTATTTCCCGCCATATGCCGCACGTGAGGTTAAAAAAAATAAATATAAAAATGAAAAAATAAATAATAAATCTACTTTATAAAATTTAAACATAAAAAAGACAAAATCACATTTTACCTACTAATTATTATAAGTTTTAAAAACAAAGCAAGTAAGTATCAACTAAGTGAACTGAAATGGAAATGTTTATTTTTCACCGAACAAAATTACCAAAGCAATTTCCGTTACAATACTACAGTATTTAATATCGCAGTGCGGTATGAACGAGAACGCGAATGCTAATGCAGCTAATTTTGCAACGGGTATTTTAATTATAAATGTTGTCATTTCTTTATATTTTAATATTATATAGGGTTGAATAAATATATTATAATATTAATGTAAAGCGTTATATGCAAATTTCTAGTCTGCTTTTTGTATACGAAATTGTTAAATTACATCCCATAAGATATTCAGGTAAGTTATAGGTGTTTATCCACTAAATCATAAAAAAAATCAGCTTCACGTTGTATCTCGCACACAGCAGGGTAGGCAGAGGGAACGTTGTGTTAAGCCACTCCGTTCCCCACTTTCTGCCGGATTCTGGAGGCATTGCGTGTTGAGTAGCAGAACTCAACGCCGTGCTTTGCCTCGACACCAGAGCGAAGAAATGGAAATATAAATTTATATAAATATTTCATCTCCTCGAGTGGGGATCGAACCCACAACCAGTCGGTTTTACAGTCACACTTTGTGCCGCTGCGCCACGACTGGCCTCGATTATTATTTTGGTTTATCCAATAAAATATTATAATAATCTAACTCTTTCTCTTAGTAGTACACTTTTATCGGAGTGGTCGTGGTCATGGATCGTCTTCTAAACTAATAAAATAACGAAATTATTAGGTTCCACGACTCGACACACAATGCCTCGTAATTGAGCAGAAAGTGGAGAATGGAGAGTCTTAATACATAGCTAAAAATATTTACATGGTTATTTAGACCCAGTTTTAGCGTAGTAGCGTGTAGTGTAGCATCTGACAGAAAACATGATGGTAGTGAGTTGGTTGGTTATACGCTTCTTTCATTCTACATCTCTGTAGGGAGATTTTTACAAATTTCAGCACCCAAAGATAATTAACTTAGAATTATCTTTCGGCTAAAGAGAATACTATTTTTTAATATTGTTGAACATTTTTAAAGCATTTTAGTTAACATTTTTGTACATTTTCATAATAAGTATTTTTCTTTCCCAACTGTGGAATAAAATGTTTTATTACTAATAAGTATAGGTTCCCACTTCCTATCCTGCTTTCCCAGGGTACAGCATTAACCAAACAAAAAAAAAAGAAAGAAAAACCACTTAAATATGTACCACGTTATAATTCATACGAGCACACTAACAATGACACGAGAGTTGAGAAGCTATTCAATTACTTAAACAGTTAAGCCCCTAATATGTTACATGGCATTGTTTCGCAGAGTTCAGAAGATTTTGTACAATAATTTCAAAGTTCAGAATTTGTCTTAATAACAGTTAGGAAGTTCCCACGAATGACGTAAGCTGCCAACTCGTTATAGGATGTTGCAACTGTTGGCCATATGCAACGTTTTGGTTTAATTTATAGTCAACTTAACTAATTTGCTTTGTTGTCTTTCGGTTGAAAAGTTTTAAATATATGTATGTATGTATGTATGTATATTAGAAAAGGAAGTTGTAATTGTTTGAGGCCGTTGTGGCATAGTCTGGCTGTAAATGCGGTGGTTGTGGTTACGAGTTGAATTTACGTTTCCTCGTTTGGTCAGATGGTAAAAGCGCAGCGTTGAGCTCCGCCAACAACCAATATTTCGAAAATTGGGGCGGTGCGTTATTATTTTTTAGAGTTTTTTTAGTATCTTCACATTAGGTAAATATGCCTAACCTGCTACATTCATAGTTCAATTTCAAATTTTCTTTACTTGTTAATAGTATTACCGTATACATCAAGTTATTTAATTTATATTAAAAATTAATAAAATATTTTAATATAAAGTGAGTAATGTTAAATTTTATAACTTACATATAAACAGACATACAAATGTTATATAGCAAATTTCGACGCTCAGGGTTTTATTATACGGACAAAGTTAATTAAAACTGAGTTTGTAATAATATACAGAAAATATCAAATTTAACCCATCCAACTTGAAGCCCTAAGACCTAAAGTACGTTAATTGAATTTTGTTCCACAGTTCACAACGATTTGAAACTTTGCTAACAAATTTAGTTTAAAAATAAATATTTATAGTTATAAAATAGACACTTAAATGTTTGAAATGACCGATTTTTCACATAAGTCGGTCTAAATATTTAAAAATAAATTATTCGATTTTTTCTCATAATATTTACGGAAATAAAACAGAGAAAAATATATATATTGTACTGTGCCACTATTAATATAGCAGCAGGGAGTGGAGTGTCTTAACACTAGGCTCCTTGTAACTGTACTGCCACATGTGAGATACAGTGTAAAAATAAAAAAAAAAACTTATTTTAAACATTTTTAAAGTGTTAATCCACACTTAGGAAAGAAAAATACTTATTTACAAAACGTATAAAAATTTGACCCTAACGGGACTAGAACCCGCTCCTCCTGGAAACCGACCAGACATATTCTTAAGTAAAGTAAAATATATATATAGTTAAGAAAAGTAAAATAAAGTTTCAATATATTGTCCAAATGATGTTTAACAAAATGACATTCATTAGTCAACTTACAAATTGTTTGACCACAGCGTGATATTTAATTCAGCTTTTATTAAATCTGTTATAGGATATCGATTCTCGTGTTTCCGTTATAATTATAAGTGTCAAATAATACATGTTTACTATAATATAATTACTATAAGCTATGCTCATTTGTCAATGCATATTCTTGCATTTTAGTATTTAATAAAAAATAATAAGAAAAATATTAAATCAGCTTCACGCTGTATCCCGCATTAAGCTAAAATTAAAAAATTAAAAAATTAAATTAGCTTCACGCTGTATCCCGCACACAGCAGGGTAGGCAGAGGGAACCTAGTGTTAAGACACTCCGTTCCCCACTTTCTGCCGAATTCTGGAGGCATTGCGTGTTGAGTGGCAGAACTCAACGCCGCGCTTAACCTCGACACCAGAGCGAAGAAATGGAAATATAAATTTAAGTAAATATTTCATCTCCTCGAGTGGGGATCGAACCCACAACCAGTCGGTTTTGCAGTCACACCTCGTGCCGCTGCGCCACGACCGGCCGCATTAAGCTACCTAGTGTTAAGACACTCCGTTCCCCACTTTTCGCCGAGTTCTGTAAGTATTGTGTGTGGAGTGGCGGAACTCAAAGCCGCGCTTTGCCTCGACACCTGAGCGAATAAATTAAAATATAAATGTAAATAAATATTTCATTTTCTCGAGTGGGGATCGAACCCACAACCAATCGATTTTACAGACACACTTTGTGCCCCTGCGCCACGACTGGCCTAATAATTAATAATAATATTTTAATATCATTTAGTGAGTGATATGTTATAATTATAATCAAAATTATGCAATATATGAAATATTGCACAACAATGTTAGAGATACTTTTAATAATTCAAGACACTGAGTGTGACAAGTAGCGTATAGTGACGCCGTATTTTGTTTAACACAGCTAGAAAATGAAACTAATTACTTCAAACAAACATTATTTTTACACACAAAAATTTGAACGTAGCGGGACTCGAACCCGCGTCTCCTGGAAACCGACCAGGCGCTCTGACCACTAAGCTATACGTTCTCATCGAGCTACGTCGAAATACTTATACGTTTGTTACAACATATTTATGTTGTTAGCATCTCTGTAGGGAGATTTTTATACGTTTTATAAATAAGTATTTTTCTTTCCTAAGTGTGGAATAACACTTAAAAAATGTTTAAAAAAATTCTTGAAATTCTGAAATTATACTAAAAATATTAACCAAAATTTTCAATATACATAAATTTCGAAGTTAACATGTAAATTTAAAGTAGACGAATAACCTTTAGCCGCGCCTAGCCACATCTACAAATACAAATATGCAAACAGACGACAGAGAGATCAAAGGATCCTTCCGGGGCGCACGATAAATTCAAAGTGAATTAGCGTGGAATGCGGAAGATTTTAATTACCACGATGAAAATTGTTTCAGTTTTGTTTCACTTTTAGTTATTATAATTTGTAATTTAAACTAGTGTCGGGGCACTTCATTCTCCACTTTTTTTTACGAATTTAAAGCTAAATTATACAAATATGCATAGCAATAGTTTGGTCTTACCTAAAAATAAATATTGTTAAATTACAATTATTATACTATTTTTAGTAAGTTTAGATTCACGCCGTATCTCACATACTGCAGTAGGCTGAGGGAACCTAGTTAGGACAATCCGTTTTGTATCAACCTACACCACCAATTTTAGACACTTTGCGTGCTTAGTGGCGGCCCTAAGCACCGCCCTTTGTCTTGTCACCAAAGCGCAGAAATGAAAATAATGAATTATTTTCATTGCTCCCAGTTAAAATCAAACTCACAGCTATCACTTCCTTTCAGACGCGTTGCCGCTGCACCGCGACGGCTTCACGTTACCCTTTTAAGAAATAAATAAATAAAAAACGTTACTTATTTAATTATATTCTAACATTTAAACAATTAAATTTATATAACAATTAGTTAGTATATTATGAAAGTTAAAAGGCTTTATGAATAAAATATGAGCGCTCATTTTAGTGTGAGTCAAAGAGTGGTCAGCTTTAATGTTCTGGGGCAGCTTAAAAGAGCTCCACTGAGACCTGACAGCTTGTCATCGTATAGTGAGACTTTGTGCGGGAGAATTCATAATGCATTACATATTTCAATCCGACTGCACAGAATAAATGGAATTATATCAAAAATGTTATTACTGTTTCTTGTTGTTTTGTGTCAGATTTGAATTATTTTTAAATAAATAAATAAAAATAAATCAGCTTCACGCTGTATCCCGCACACAGCAGGGTAGGCAGAGGGGACCTAGTGTTAAGACACTCCGTTCCCCACCTTCCGCCGAATTCTGGAAGCATTGCGTGTTGAGTGGCGGAACTCAACGCCGCAAAAAAAAACATTAAAAATAATGAATTTTTTTTAATGTTTTAATTTTTTTTTGAATAGATGTGTGTAATGTTTTCTATTTTTGGTTTTAGTATTTGTTATATCTGAAAAGAATGCGAAGAAAATGGAGTGAAAAATCACCATGTTATAATATTGAACTGAACTAATATTCATACATACATAATATCAGCTATGGGATATATCTACCTGACGTTTGATCTGGATGACGTCGTTACGTGTATAAAAAATAAACAATGAATATATAAAATTTAAATTTATTTTGTGTCTGAAATTGTACAAAATTCAAACGTATTTACACATAATACGTTGCTTAATGTTTAGTGCGTCTATTTAACCCAGAATGCTCTGTTTTAAACTCAATATCCGCTCCACTATTCTAATGTGTTTTGGTGTGTAAAACAAAATGTCTCTACATAAATAATACAATATATATGTGTA
>JAAIXJ010000944.1:0-52790 GCA_013403705.1 Heliconius hermathena | reverse complement strand
CGGGTCACGCATCAACATCGTCGCCAAAACCAAATATCCATGGTTCTAAGCTTCTTCTCTGCATTTGGTGGGATCAGCAGGGCGTAATTTATTATGAGCTGCTTAAACCTAATGAAACTATTACGGGAGCTCGCTATCGACTTCAGTTGATGCGTTTGAGTCGCGCTCTGAAAGAAAAGCGGCCACTATACGAGCAGAGACACGACAAAGTGATTTTATTACATGATAATGCTCGGCCACGTGTGGCAAAACCAGTCAAAACTTACCTGGAAACACACTTCAATGGGAAGTTCTACCTCACCCGCCGTATTCACCGGACATAGCCCCCTCCGATTACCACGTTTCGGTCGATGGCGCACGGTTTAAGCGCGCGGCGCTTCCATTCTTTCGAAGAAGCCGAAAAATGGCTTGATTCCTGGATTGCCTCGAAAGATGAGTCGTTTTTCCGACGGGAGATTCAATTGCTACCAGAGAGATGAGAGAAAGTGGTATCTAATGATGGACAATACTTTGAGTAATGTCATTGTAAGCATTATATTTTAAATTAATTTTTTTTAAACAAAAAAAAACAGCGATAACTTATTCAAGGACCTAATAGTTAAATTTTATTTCAGCTTTGTAAAGTTACAATTTGTCTGTATATTTAAATATTAGTGTAGATTTTAAAATTTTATCTAAAATATTATTCTTTTCTTTAAGCTTCAGTTTGTATTCCTCATACATCAGGGTAGGCAGAGAAAACCTAATGTCAAGACACTAGGACACTCTGTGTGTACTGTTCCCTTACTCTGTTCCCCACTTTCTGGGCCAGTCGTGGCAGTGGGCCACAAGAATGTCATTGTGAACGTAAGGGTTTGATTCCTACTCGAGGAAATTAAATATTTAATAATTTCTTTCCATTGCTCAAAAAACAAAAACATAACGTGACGTTGATTTTCGCCACTCAACACGCAATACTCCAGGATCCGGCGAAAAGTGAGACGGAAGTCTTAACATTAGGTTCCTATTTTCTCAAAAAAAAAACATGTTGCCCAGCCAATTTTATATCATTAAGCCAATATTAATAAATACAATATACTTTATCGATTCCATAAAGCCTAACTAAGGAAGTTAAGCAGAGGGAATTCGTAAATTGTGGATTAGCCAACTTTAGCACAACATCGCTCTCAGTCGGGAATCGGGATACATTCGAACGAATGGCCGGTAACTTTTACACAAAGTTTGTAACCAAAAAGTTAGGGTAGCTGTTCCGTTCACTGAAACTCGATTAATAAAGGGCATGCGTGATAGGAAAGGTGTTATATGCTTAAAAACTTTTGAATTAGCTTTTTAAATATGCACATATTTTTGTATTTACCTAATATTCATTTCTACTACATCGTGATTGGCACAAGGCTTTGAAGTCCTGTCTTGACAAGTAAGTGAGGTCTAAAAGGCCTAGAAAGCCCCATAAGAAAATATTTAAAACGTAGCATAAAACGTTAACATTAATTATGTCGTGGCTATGCCGTCTCGCAGTACGCTCGCGATACGTAAGGTATGCTTGTATGCCGTTGGTCATTGACATATTTTATACCACTTCTACGACTTGGTATACTATTAGTAGGTGTGTGGTGCTATTTTATGTACTAGACACATCACGAGCCAAGGCATTATTTATTAAATAATATTTTCAAATGTGTTTGGGGTATCAGTTACATTTGGAATGAAATATTTAATATTGTTATTTCTTCCCTTCAGTGACTGAACACGTAATGCAATTCAACACCCAATGCCTTCAAGATTGGACGGAAAGTGAGGACCTGATCTGTCTTAATGGTTTGAAAAACTTTTTTTTGAAATTGGTTTGAAACGAGTTCGTTACACTAGATTTCCTGGTTCCCTCTTCTTACCACACATAGCAGTTTGCGGTATACAGCGTGAAGATAAATCGTAAAATAATTCTATATCACCACCAAATAAAGCAAAATGTGAACATAAAATTTCAAAAAATCGCACAACTCAACTTATAAAATAAAATACAAAACTAAAAACCCAGTTCATTCAAATCGAACATTTTCATTTAATGTCAATACAAAATATAACATTTGTATTGTAAACTAAATTTACATTCCATTCAACGAATCGTATTCCAAGTTTATTTTCATAATTTTTAAGCTTCGATACAGCGTTGCGGTATTCAAAATGTCAAGTGCACTCGAACTGGAAAAAAAGCGACCGAACTCGATCCAAACAAGAAACGCGACGACAACAATAAAATAAAAGCCTTTGCTATTCGTTAGTTCAATCGACTATTACTTAGATGAAAGGATTCTGTTAGAAATTTTCTTGTAGTTAGATTGAATGTATTTTTAGGTTCGAAATGTGCTGAGGTAACATTTAATTATTCAATTAACGAAATACATCCAATCACCCTTCATTTTAAACTTCACTATTAACCTTATACATATCTACCTAACACGAAAATCACTTAGGGGTCGATTTATATTTAGAGAAGTGAAATAAATTCTCCGTACTGGTGAGTTGAATTCCGGGGTTGAATCCGGATACTTTTTAGTATAATCTCTATTCTCAATTAATTAATTATATGAACATTTGTTGAGTTATTTTTTGTTCACAGTTAATTCATAGTGAATTAGATACTAGATAGATTTGCATATTGATATCATATCATTATAGTCCTGCGCCACATGTTAAGTCGGAAAAGTTCAGGTTCCATGGATCTGTCACGATTGGACTTATCTGGACTCTAAAAGCATCGATCACGATGCCTATAGCCCATGGATGCAAAGACCGCGGCCCGCGGGCCGCATGCGGCCAACCGGTCGATTAGTGGTGGCCCGCCGACAGCAAAAATAATACTCTCGTACATTCGAAAAATATTGAATTCTATTCCAGAATAAAACCAAACAAAAATATGTTCGAAAAGTAATTTGACTGGAATTGTAGATTTTAACTCGACTAGCCGGTGTCATATATTTTGATCCACATTCAACGTAGATTTCCTGTTGCAGTGTTAACCCGTCAAGTGCCGTGTATAATTGTGTTGTGAAATTGTAAGTAAAACTTTGATATTAATAAGTGTTTTCTCACCTATTTAATCAATTTTTATCAAATTTAGCTTTAATGTTGGCCAAATATTAAAATAAAACAAATAAATTACTATTTTTTTTAATAAAATTCTAACTGTAATAATTACGTCATTATTTCAGATATAAAATCTGTATAAAAATATTAAAATTTCTGAGGAATAATATTTAATGAATTATTTTTGATAATTTAAGGATGGGTAATTTAAGTAGGTACTGTAATTTTTTTTAGGTGCTGTGTTAATCCTAGCCAGGATTAGAACGCAACATAGAGAAGCCAGGACCTAATAAAAAACGTAAGGTTAAAGATGAAAATCGGCAGTTTCAAGAAATTTGAACTGAGAAATATTTTTTTGTATGATCGCATTACAAAGTCGTTTGTTTAATTTGTAAGAATTCTGTTGCGATTGCAAAGGAACATAATGTAAAAAGGCACTATGAAACGCAGCATCCTTTTTTTACCAAGTTTAAAGGCGAATTAAGAAAGCAAAAAAAGTTGTCTTTAAAACGGGAGCTTATTGGTCAGCAAGCTATGTTTACAAAACCCATTCAAGATTCAGAAATAGCTATAGAAATTAGTTATGAAATTTCTCGAATGATAGTAAAGCGAAGTCGCCCCTTCAATGAGGGCGATTTTGTAAAAGAATGCATAGAAATTGCCGCTAAGAAAATGTGTCCAGAAGCAGCAAAAAAGTTTGAGAAAATTCAACTGAATCATTTCACATCAGTCATACGACTATCCAAAGACAAATTATGTCTTTGTCAGGTAATATTTTTATTTTTTTATTTATTTATTATATTTTATATTGGGAAACAAACAGCGCTTACAATACATAAAGCTAATACATATCTAAATTACATTAGCCAATAAAGTTTCCACTTATGCATCAAACATGGAGTGAATACAAAAAAAAATATATATACATAAAAAAAGTACAAAAAAGAGTAAATTATATAAAGGAGATAAACAAGTTGCTATTAAATTTAATTAACTGGACTTATATATATTTTTAAATTGTTCAAAAGAAAAGGTTAAGATTTTCATTTCAGGTGAATGTTGTCAATAATTCTACGTGAAAATTGCTTAATATTGTTGTGAAATATATCTTAATATAATATAATATTACTTAGCAGATACTTTGAATCAATAAGGTTATGTAAGAGTCTGTACAAAAAGATTTGATCTCTATATCCTCTTCGTTTTTTTAATGATAAAATATTTAGATATTGAGCATCGTGTAATTTAAATTTGTAAAGTAATCGCCGTATAAATTTATATTGGACACTTTCAATTGCAAATACATATTTATCATACTGTGGGTTCCAGACAGGCGAGGCATACTCTAAGTAAGATCTAACATATGAATTATACAAAAGATTAAATTTACGTATGTCTTTAAAATCACTTCTCTGTCTAAATATAAATCCGAGCATTTTGAATGCTTTTTCTATAATATTGATAATCTGTTTGTCAAATAAAAGACCAGCATCCAATAATATACCAAGATCCTTAACAACGGAAACTCTTGATATATTCCTGTTACGAATCAGATAATCAAATAAGATGGGAGATTGCTTTCTATTATACAAAAGTTTACTACACAACATTTGTCAAGATTGAGGAATAATTCAAAATTGATTAGATCTATCTGGAATTTTGTACAATCCTCACGTTTTCTTATATAATAATTTTGAAAATTTTTGCATCATCAGCATAATGAAGTGACTTAGAATGTTGAAAAGATAAAGTCATTAAGAAAAATGTTAAAAAGAAGAGGCCCAAGATGGGAACCCTGTGGTACACCAGAAGTAATAGGCACAAAACTAGAGGTGAAGCCCCTCACAGCTACTGCATGAGTTCTATCACGAAGATAAGATTCCAACCATCTTAAAAGATCACCATGTATACCAGCCTGTTTAATTTAATCTTTGGTAATAACAAAGAATGTGAAATTTTGTCGAAAGCCTACGAAAAGTCAGTATAGATAACATCAACTTGATACCCACAATTCATAGCATAGAGGACTATATCTATAAATTCACAGAGGTTAGTTTCTGTGGAGCGTTTGCTTATGAAACCATGTTGTTGCGGGATAAGTCGGGGAAGTATAAGAGGAAATAGATTATCGTAAATAATTTTTTCTAATAATTTGGGAACAACAGAAAGTTTTGATATTCCACGATAATTTTTAACATTTCGTTTATCACCGCTTTTATGGATTGGGACAATAATAGACCTTATCCAAATATGAGGTATACATTCGGGGTGAATGTAAAGATTTTGAAAACAATATGTGTAATGGGACGAAAATTTGAGAACTACATCGCTTTAAAAATATAGGATGTAATTTATCAGGTCCACTACCTTTAGAATGGTCAAGTTTCAAAAGATATTTTTCTATGACCTCACGAGTAATGTTGACATTACTTACACATAGGTTATACTTCGAAGCAAAATTAGTTTCCCCTACTGCAACTCTAGTACCAACTTCAAACATGGATTGGAAATAAGACTTGAACGTATTGTCGATAGCTTGGCCATCAGAGGAAATTTGATCATTAAAGACTATGCTGTCAAGAATATTATCATTGACTCGCTTTAACTTAACAAAGGATCAAAATTGTTTTGAATTGTAACGAATATTACTTTCAGCTTTATCAATAAAGAAGACATAGCATTCCAATGCCAAAGATCCGTAGATCAGAAAATTTATTATTGTCACTACTTCCGAAAATCTTCCGTTTTTTATGTATTTTAAGTTTTTTATTTACTAGTTTTATTAAGCGTCTAGAATACCAAGCTGGAAATTTGTTATTGCTGTTTACTGTTTTAGTTGGTACAAATTTGTCAACAACATTATTTATTATAAGATCAAATTTATCAACTGCATCCGTAATGTTATGAGAAGAAAGTTGTTGAACCCAATAAATTTTATTTAACTCAGAGTTAATGGCCTCATAGTCGGCATCATGGAAACGATGTACAATGCGTGGAGGTTCTCTCAGTAATTTGTGAACAATACCTTCCTCTACATTTATTAAAAGAGCTGGATGATGATTATCTTCTGGTAGTGATAATGGGTCAGTCCTCTCAACTACGCAAGTGGAATTGGATAAAACGAGATCCAATAGCCTATTATTGTTATTAAATTAGATTATGGTCCGACGCATTCTGAATAGCGAAGTGCTCGTCAGACTGTAACAACCACCTAGCTTCACTTATATTGAAGTCACCTAATATAATAAAGCTATCGCTGCGGTTGTTAATATACAAGTTCGACATATATTAAAAAAAATCGCTTCAGAGTCGCATTGTTTAGGATTTTGGGGGAAATAACAGCAAAATAGATGCAACTTTTTACGAGACAAACCTTGCTCGAAGATTAAAGTAAGGCTCGTTATATCTGCGTCAGGTAATGCGAATAGCAATGAGAGTACCTCCTCCTCTCTTTACTCCTAAACGAGTATAGTCGCGATCATTACGGTATACAATATAACGTGGATCAAAGTGTTCCTCATCAAAAATCCCGTCTAACAGCCATGCATTATTTAGCAAATTATTATAAAATTGTTTAGTTTTAGTGCAAAGTCCCCTGACATTTTGATAGAATATACTAAGAGCCATAATAAAATGAAAAATATTTCAAAAACAAAGGTATAATAATTATGTTTAAATTTGAACATAGTAATAAGAATAACAAAGGAACTATCAGCTTAATTGATCGAATATAACTGCAATAAAGAAACCATAATGTCACGTAAAAATAAAAACTAAAATAATTACAATAGCCCAAATAGAGACACCTTAACACATTTGAGATGCAACAATTGTAAGTAAGATAAAAATAAATTAACATAGTACTTATGAGATTTTTTTAAACAATCATTAAAAGAGATATGGAGGAGAATTATGTGTTTTACGGACCATAACAGTACAATTTCGAACCCAGCAATACATGTACCCTTTCTTCTAACTTCTACGCCTAGCGTTATTCAGTGAAGCCTTATTATATGTAGATAGGTGATCGTTGACATATATAGGATTATTTATGCCCGTGAAGCCTATGTCAGTCGCAAGTAGTCCCTTCAGCTTGCGTATTGACGGGGAAAGTCGTCCTTTTTATAACGCGCCTGCATTTTCAAAATGATTGGACGGGGTTTACTGTTAGTGGAATCATTCTTTACTGCTACTCTTGTTACAAAGGCCACATCTGTATCAACATTAATAGGGAAACTGCTTTTAGATGCCAATGTTTTAACAATCTGAATTAAATTTTCGCCTTTCTTATATGGCACTCCGTTAATTTGAATGTTAGAATGGCGAATGTTAGAAGGCGAAACCATTGGTCACTTATAATAGAGTTTTCCGATAATTCTTTAATCTTTAACTTCAACTCATCGACTTCAGTATAATAGTTATTTAATTTAGACAGTTCTTGGTCGAAATCATTCATCCGCTCCGTAAGGCAATTGACAGAGGGCTCAATATGAGATATTTTTGAAGACCAGGTATTAACAACTTCCGAAAGATTTCGGTGTTCCTCAGTGACGGAACATTTAAATGATTCCACAGTGGCATGAAGGTTATTGAAACGGTCATGAAAATAACTAATAATTGATTTCATACTACTATCTTGCTGCAATTGCAATTGAGGTTGAGTGGACTCCAAAGCAATACAGCTTGAAGCTGCAGTAGTTAATCTAGGATTAATATTAGTGGCGCCTTTCTTAGTATGCTTACAGGCAGAACATTTTCATTTGGCTTTGTTCATTGGAAGCATTTTTTTAAAGTCACAGGTCCTTTAAACTGGCACAGGGGTAATGAAAAAATCCCAAAAATGCCGTGCATTTGATTAAGTCCTCAAACTTTAAAACATCAGTACATAATTTATATTCCATATTGCTTTTTTTTGAAAACGGTAGAACAGTACTTAATTTGTTTTATAACTTTGCTATTACTTTGTATCGCTTACGCGTTTCTTGAAAACTCCTTTCACTTAAACTCGATGATAGTTAAAGATCGTTAAAAATAGGATTTTCGATGTGATATTTAATATATTCACAATTCTTCTGTATACATTGAATATTACACACTATATATTGAAAATGTTAAACAATTCACTCCCGATAAATAACTTTTTCTACCGTTTAATATTTTTAAAACAACTCGACTTAGATAACGCGTGAGCTCAGCGGTTGCCGCGGAGGAATGCGGAAACAATTAATTGAAAAAACTAAGATCATTGAATTTTTTTCATTAGCAATCGACGAATCCACTGATATTAGTTCCACAGCTCAACTTCTCATATTCATACGAGGTGTTACTCAAGATTTTGAAGTCTTAGAAGAGTTATTAGGAATGTGTTCATTGAAAGGTCAAACCAAAGGAGTTGATATACTCAATGTACTTTTGGATGAGTGTTCAAAAACTGATTTGGACTTATCAAAATTATCGGGAGTTGCGACTTACGGTGCTCCTTCGATGATTGGTGTCAATTCCGGGTTACTTTACTAAAAAAGCATCTGCAAGAAAAAAACATAAACACTGAAGATCTCATGCAGTTTCATTGCATTATACACCAAGAAGCCCTCTGTTCTAAAAAAATTGAATTTCAAAATGTCATGAAAGTGGTGGTTTCGACTGTATAAATTTTATAAAATCACGAGGACTCAATAACAGACAATTCAAACAATTCCTTGATGACATCGAAAGCGAATACGGAGATTTACTGTATTATACAGAAGTAAGGTGGCTAAGTCGTGGATTGACACTGGAACGATTTCTAAATTTAATAGAAGAAATTGGAATATTTCTGGCGGAAAAGCAAAGGGGTGTCCCGGCACTTAAAAATCCTGATTGGTTGTGTGATTTGGCTTTTTTAGTTGACATTACAAATCATTTGAATATCTTGAACACACGGCTTTAAGGCAAAAATCAACTGATATCCCAGCTCTACGCTCATGTATCATCCTTTCAATGCAAGCTGACACTTTTCAGATCACAATTGAATCCTGGAAATTACAACCATTTTTCGAATTATTAGAAAATGGCTGAAAAATTCAACAAAACTGCGATTAATTTCAGTTATGTAGAAAAGCTAGATATTTTGATTCAATCTTTTCAAGACAGATTTTCGGAGTTTAGAAAAGTAAAACCTCTGTTGGACATGTTCAGCAATCCTTTCACGCTTTCAGTTGAAAATGCGCCAGAGTCAATGCAGTTAGAAATTATCGAGATTCAAAATGGCCAAGATTTACGCAACAAATTCAACAGAGGAGACTTGCTGAATTTTTACCGCTGCATTGATAAAAATATGTAAAATAGACGATCTGAAATGTGCCAGCTTATTTGGTTCTACCTATATATGTGAACAAACGTTTTCAATACTAAATAATAATAAAACAAAAAATGGAAACCGCCTTGCAAATGAAAGTTTGGAAGCAGTGTTGCTACAAGTAAATTTGGGCCAAATATAAAAAAGATTGTAAGCTCCATGCAGTGCCACACTTCAAATTAATAAATTCTTTTTCAATTTTAATAAATTATTATCAATTCTTTATTGTCTTTAATTACCTATACTTCTGGCGGCCATCAGTTCATGATTTGCCCGAGTGGCCCCTAGTCTTAATAAGTCTGTGCAACCATCCTATAGCCATATAAATGCTGCTTAGGCCAAATGGCAGGAGATCACTGGTGTACATACATATTATTATTTATAGATATATATTTCCCGCGCGACATAGTATATACAAAGAGATCCAAGTTTCATTTCTTTCTCCGATTTTCGCAGTTTTCTAAATTCAAGACTTTGTAAGTTAACTGCTGATACTCAATAGCGCTCAATAAATTTGAGGTCTTAGATCTTCGTAAAAACATCACAAATATCTATTTACGGATACATTTTTGTATTAAACAAAGTAATTTGTAATTATTTTTCGTATAGGTATAATATACGTATAGAGACGTTATTCCCCCGTCTGATATACGAAACGCGGCGTTGAGTTCTGCAATTCAAGATTAATATAGGGAACGGACATTCACTAGAAAATACGTCAGCTAAAATATAAAATGAGCAAAACAAAGTACTAAAAACTCACAACAGACTTTTTACTGTACTAAAAGGCCCAGAATCGCACGCTACAAAATAAAGAGTGATTTATTATTCACATCCCAGTGTGTTTACTTGTACGTACAACTGTTTGCATACTTACTTACGTAGTTATGCCCCTTTTGTTCCAAAGATATTTCCCTGACCCGGCGCTGCGTATATGACAAGAATGAATATACAAACTAATACATGTTTATATAGGCCTATTTACTTTAACTTAATACTAAGTAAACCTTACTTACATTTTACTTTATAAAAACAACCACGTTGGAGACAAAACGCTTTTTGTTTTTACATGGACAGATTACAGCGCGACGACTTATCTAGATTTAAGTTGATTCAAGCTTTTAGTGCGACTGTAAATGGTATGGGTTTGATGGAAATGTCATGTAACACTGTAAAGGCTTTTTTTATATAAATGTAGTTATAATTTTTTAGGCAAAGCTTTGAAAGTCGATAGATAATCAAAACAATAATATATCAATTTTGCTTCACAAATTTGGTGGAATGTGGCGAAGCCTCTGCCTATCCTGCTATATGCAAGAAACAGAGTGAAACTGAAAAAAAAAATCAATAATACTTACGATAAAAGTTTAAAATTTACACAAATAGTCTAAGATACAGACAAACTTTAACTGTATAAAGCTTAAATAAATTTTAATTGTAAACTTAAGCAGAATAACTTAAATTTTAAAATAAAATCCTATCACACTCACAACAACACAACTCGAATGTTCTTTTTATATTACTTTAATAAAACCCCACTAACGTGTGCATAGCACAAATGAGAACATTTTGAAACAAATTTACATATGTACCCACGAATACGTGAATACTATTAAATTAAACAAGTGTTTACAAAACGCCGTCCGACGTAAGCCTAGATGTATTACCGGAATGTAAACCTGGACTGGACGCGCTAGTAATAGAGAGAATGAGTTGAGCACTAAGCCGGCTTATGCCTGGAAAATTCTCACCCGCATGCTAGCTTAAATACGAGAGATATTGTGGTTGACGATCAGTGTCTTGGTTATGATTATGTAAAGAAACGTTTTTGATATTATATGTCATATAAGAATAAAATATACAGTATTTTCGCAAGTACAAATAGAACTTATAACCATCGCGTGTAAGCAGCAACTTTGTCGCGAGTGACCATTGGCGAAATTAAATTTCTTTGATTTTCACGATTATTACACACTTTAAATTAAACTATTTTAACCGGATTAATCGTGTATATTTTGTATTTTTATACATTTTTGGAAACCTGACGTTTCGAACACTTTGCAGTACGTCCGTGGTCACGGACCCTGCCCGGACGGAGTCTACCCGTGACCACGGACTACTGCAAAGTGTTCGAAACGTTGGGTTTCCAAAAATCTATAAAAATACAAAATATACGCGATTAATCCGGTTAAAAAAGTTTAATTTAAAAATTAAATTTGTTTTAAGTCGAAAAACACAAGTAAGAATAATGTATACTAAATAAGAACAATCCACAATCACGTCATAGTCTAATTGAGCTATTGCCAACTCACAAACGCTGCCCCGCGTTAGCTTTAAATAATGCAGTACATTCAGTGTGACAACAGAATGTTCCCGAAATTTCCAGTCCATTTTCAGTTGAAATTACTAAATTTTCTAGACTGAAATAGAGTTTATCCTTTCCCAGAATTTTTGGTGAATATCATCAAAATTGGTACGTCAAATTGCGATTTATTTCTATTTTGTAACAAATGATTCAACAAGGTCTAAAATGTTGTCTAAAAACTAAAGTGAAATTTTTGAATTGTACCAGTCGTGGCGCAGCGGCACGAGGTGTGACTGTAAAACCGACTGGTTGTGGGTTCGATCCCCATTCGAGGAGATGAAAAATTTACTTAAATTTATATTTCCATTTCTTCGCTCTGGTGTCGAGGTTAAGCGCGGTGTTGAGTTCTGGCACTCAAAACGCAATGCCTCCAGAATTCGGCAGAAAGTGGGGAACTGAGTGTCCTAACACTAGATTCCCCCTGCCTACCCTGCTGTGTGCAGAATACAGTGTGAAGCTGACCATAAATTTTCATTTATACTATAAACATAATTTAAGAACTACAGTTCAAACATTAACTTTATCGTTGAACGTATATTGAAATATGTATAAAAATATTAATAAATAACTAATTAAAAAAAATAGTTATATTTCATTGATCAAAAGTTCCGGTACCGGGAATCGAACCCGAGCCTCCTGGGTGAGAGCCAGGTATCCTAGCCACTAGACCATACCGGATGTGACGAAGATGAGGAAAAACTAATTAACTATTTTACTTTAAGTCGTCAATAAAAAAAAGATAAGATTAATAAATTGTCAACATTATCGCAGCAGGGTAGGCAGAGGAAACCTAGTGTTAAGACACTCCGTTCCTCACTTTCTGCCGAATTCTGGTGGCATTGTGTGTTAAGTGGCAGAATTCAACGCCGCGCTTAACTTCGACACCAGAGCGAAGAAATGGAAATATAAATTTAAGTAAATATTTCATCTCCTCGAGTGGGGATCGAACCCACGGCCAGTCGGTTTTACAGTCACACTTCGAGTCGCTGCGCCACGATTAGGCTCAATTTTTGTATATATATTTTTTTAATATTTGATATTTATTGATATTAATAAAAAAGTAATATGAAAATTACAATGTTTCTACTTAAAAGACAGAAATTATTTCTGTATACTTTGTGTGATTATGTTATTAGCTTTTGTAGAAGTGGTAGATGCTCCTACTGCTCGAAGTTGCAATTAATTATGCATTAGAGTTGCGGCCGTCGTAGTGCACAAGGTGTGACTGTAACGCGACAGTTGTGGGTTCCCCACTCCAAGGAATTAATTATCTAAAAGTATCTGGCACTAAGACAAAAGCCTGGCGTTCAGTTTCGCTACTCAACACGCAATGCCTCAATAAATTCGGCGTAAAATGGGAAACGGAGTGTCTTAACACTATCCTGACGTGTGCGGGATACACCGTGAAGCTGAAAAAAAAATGTAATATGTGCGCAAGCAGTTCTTTGTCTTGTTATCAGAGCGAAGAAGTAAAAATAATTCATACCCACAAATGAGCATCGAACTTACAACTGTGAACTTACAACAAATAGTGTTTACAGTCATATGTTCTGCCATTGCACGACGCACGGTGTCAATAACTAATATGTTCTTGTAAAATTATTATAGTGCTTATGTGACATTTATTCAAATAGTTAAAAGAACAGAGAGATACTAACTAATATAGGTTGATAGTATGATAATTAGCAAGTTATTTATAGTATTTACTCAATTCTACTAAATATTAAATTACTATTCCTTTAATAAATAAATCTAAAAATCAATTTTACCAACCAACATAACATATGTTTTGTGGCTTGCTATATCTCAAATGAGGAATTGTACCAGAGTTTAGAACAACAGTTGGTAAATGTTCGTCAAAACTTGTTTCGTAAACACTACGAAGCTCGACATATGTAATGTGATACCGACAGAATGTGGGATTTCGGAATGAAATATGTAATATAAAGGTAAAATGTTATTTGCTGTTAAAGGTAAAATACCACCAACGGTACCATCCTGCTTGAATTTTCTTAGAAGGATCTATAAATATTATATAATCAACTTTATTATAATGACTTTGAGGCCGGTCGTGGCGCAGCGGCACAAAGGGTGACTGTAAAACCGGCTGGTTGTGGGTTCGATCCCCATCCGAGGAGATGAAATATTTACTTAAATTTATATTTTCCTTTCTTCTCTCTGGTGTCGAGGCAAAGAGCGGCGTTGAGTTCTGCCTCCAGAATTTGGCAGAAAGTGGGGAGCGGAGTGTCTTTCACTAGGTTCCCTTTACCTACCCTGCTGTGTGCGGGATACAGCGTGAAGCTGATTATTTATTTATAATAACTTTTTCAATAAAAAAAATCCTGCTCCCAAATTTCCTTCTAAATTTGAGATTCACTCGACTCCAGAGCAAAGAAACAAAAATACTATATATTTCATTTCCTCGATTGAGAATCGAACCCACATCCTGTGGTTTACAGACAGACACACGATATCAAATATGCTTTATAATATGTATATACATATTGATTGCTCTCTCTAGCTCTATAATTAGAACATAGACAATGATAAATCAGTGCAGAATTATTAGAGGTTAGATAAACTAATTACTAGTAGACCGCACAACGTATTAGGCATCTATTTACGTAGCACATTGTAATGGAGATGTAAATGGACACGATGCTTAGAACAACTGTGTAGTCGAGCTAATAAAGCAGGAGTGAGTGTAAAGGTTATTTTTTTTGTTCAGCTTCACGCTGTATCCCGCATATAGTAGGGTAGGTAGAGGGAAGTCAGTGTTAAGCGTTGAGTGATGGAACTGGACGCCGCGTATGGCATACTTGACCCTGGCGCCGATTAGAATCCGTTATTTTCTAATTTTTATACGTTACAAATATATTTTTTCCGTAGAATGAGCAAATAGTACTTAAAAATAAAACAAAAGATAAAATGAAATCAAATCGCGCTGTGTCCCGCATATAGTAGGTTAGACAGAGAGAACCTAGTGTTGACACTCCGTTCCTCACTTTTTGCTGGATTTTTCGAGATAAGTTATATAAGTTGAGTGACGGAACTCGACGCCGGGCTTTTGCTTTGGTGCTAGAATGATGAAATGAAAATATTAATAAATAATTAGTAATTGCTGCGAGTGGGGATCGTACCCACAACCGTCGCGTTACAGTTACACCCTTGAGCATTTGCGGCGCCACGATGGTCTCTAAAAAATATTATTACGTCTTCTTAACCTATGAGAGAAAATCTTGAAGACAATATAATAAATTAAATGCAAAAAATGATCATAAAAGCTTGTCGCGATGATCAACATTTAGTTAAATAGAATTTTTAAAAATTTAAACTTTAAAGCAGGAATGGTAAATATAATCTTAGCATATTTAGATATCTACCTCAAAATTAAATTCAAAGATTTACCCTTCATCAGAACAAGCTGCCAGTTCCCCGCCAGCGTTGTCAGAAGAGCAACAAGCCACCCACGGTAGAGAGACAGCTGGCACTTCTACCGTATGTGAAGGGAATTACAGACAGGATTGGCAATATCTTAAGAAAAGCTTCCATAAAAACCATATTCAAGTGGCTTATCATACATCGGAGGCTGAAGGAACATATCTCCGATATCAAGAATGGGCATGTATCGAAGTCAGCTGTGTGTGAGCACACTGTGGATAAACCCAGCCACTACATCAGGTTTGATAAACCCCAAATCCTCGCTAAGGAAAACAGATAGATTCCTAGAATGATCCGCGAGGCTATTGAAATACAAAAACATCCTAATTTCAATAGAGAGGATGGTTGGAAACTTCTAAGGTCTACTAGAGAAACGGATAGGTTCAGTAATACTTCAGTGTGTTTTCGATTAAGATGATCTCTCAGGTTTGAGATATTGTTACAATACTGGAAATCGCACATGCATAATTCACATGTAACACGAGTTCCATTTTCACTTTTCTTAAGTATGTCCACATTGATGATGTTTTCCTTTTGATTGGTTAAACCTGATCTTCCATTTTAACACAAGTAAGGAATATATAAATGTTTACAACACACTGTCTGTAAGCTCTGATAAATCACTAACACTAACACTAACACACAACACACAAAAAATACAAATTTGACTAGTGGAATACCGAAGCTATGAATGAATAAGCAATTAGTTAGGTACTTCAACTAAGATGTTTCTAATATTATAATGATTGGTTACTTACTACACATGAAAATAATAAGCAATATTATCGCAAATTAGCATGCAATCGATAGTTCATAATAATCGATAGTATCGATACTATCGATACTGTCAATACTATCGTTTCCTAGAAATTCAATAGTATCGATACTATCGATAGTATCGATATCTTTCTGATTTGGAGATACGATACTATCGATAATATCGATAGTATTGTATTTGTCCGATAGTATTGTACCCTTTTGAACTATCGACAGTTTCGATACCATCTCTCTTTAATCGATACTATCGATTCAAATATCGATAGTCCTTCTATCGGACTACTATCGATAGAATATCGATATCCTATCAATAGTCCACTATCGATCGGCAACACTACCACGGACTACGGCAAAGTGTTCGAAACGTCGGGTTTCCAAAAATGTATAAAAATACAAAATATACGCGATTAATCTGGTTAAATTAGTTTCATTTAAAATTGCTTTCGATTTTTCTATTGGTCACTTCATAATATAATAATGTTTGTTTCGAAATATTCTTTAAAGCTATACTTTAATGACAGCCCCTGCAAGAAAGAAAATACAAAAACATAAGCTATCACAATTTAGTCTTCTCTTTTCTTCTTTATGTTTAAGGAAAATACACCTGATAAATAATACGTTATTAAAAATCCATATCACGTAGACGGAAGCAAAAAAAAAATTTTCTCATCTTGACTCAATTTTCAGTAAAATAGATGACGAGATGAGGTGGGGGCTTTTTTACCCTTTTAGAAGGCGGCTGCACCACCTGTGTCGCTTAAATTATGTAAATATTTTTAATTCAGAGTTTCGTAGCCTATTCATGTTTTGGTAAAAGGAAATTTTTGGGTCAAATTGAAAGGAGACACGTTTGATGTACCTAAATAAGTTAGATGTTTTGTTGCCGACGCGGTGCGGCGGTACAAAATATGACAAAATAAAATTACAAACTTACCTTGACCAGTCAGCGTTGTAGCTGGCTGTATTTATTTGGTAAATTTTTGTAATTTTTTGAGTATTACACAAGCAATATGTTCGGCCACGTGGAGAATGTTATATCGCTTAAGAATTCGTTATTTCGCTGTGTGATTCCACATATTGCGCTAGCATTCACTCCTAGAATGTCTGTTGCTTTATTATAAATACATAGATATTTCATCCGAGTAAGGCGTACGTCGACACAGAATGTAATATTTTCGAAAGAAATGAGACACGATCCGAGGTAAAAGTGCCAATTTCAACGTATGTTAGATTGATTGACGTTACGATAAAATGGGAATCGGAATAACTCGTCATTGACAAGTTTTTTTCTTATGTATGACTAGTTATCGTGACCAAGTTTGCTTAATTATTTATGTCTTCATAGAATATATGAATATTACCCACTTCTGTATAGTAAGCAAGTTTCATGCTGTTTCCTGCAATTTTGAAGACATTGCGGGTTATGGGCTCAACGCCACGCATTGTAGCAACAGAGCGAGAAAATTTACATAAGATTCTTCTGTATAGGAGTCAAACCTATTACCATCGCGTTTACTGTCAGACGCTATATAGTTGTTCAAGTATATTAGTAAATTTGGATATTTACCAACTGACGTATATTTAGAATAGATTTGTTCGAGCAAAATCCAATATTTACCTAGTGCTTTGTAGTAAAAGTTAGAAACGGACAATGATCCTAGAATTTTTCGAATTTTACCCCTAACAGTTAATACATTTTAGGTTTTACTGGAAATTTATAGTTGCCCATAGTTTAGGCTTTTACAGCAACATTTAAAACATACTGCACAATAGGAATTTTCCTGCCAATATATTAATAGTGGTAAGAGGTACAATACAGTTTTAAAGTATTTCATCGTATTTTATTTTTTGTGATTCCAAGTGATTTATATTTTTTATTTGAAGCTTGGAATAACTTGGAATAATTTGGAATATTTTATATATGTCATAGAAGGTAGAGATAACTTATTAGTGTAAAGACATTCTGTTCTTCGCTTTCCGCCCGCCTCAAATATCTTATTTGAGCCACAGTGTACTGATTGGCGGAACTCAACACCGCACTCACCGAAACACCCACAACCACCATTAATAAAATATTAATAACAACAAAAATCAGTTTTATTGCTTTCATTGCCAAAAATATATATTTAAAATGTAAGTATATATTTCTTCTTTTACAAACGTTACTCCATGTAACGAATCCAGTTATTCACATCAGGTACTACGTACTTCACACATGATTTGCGGTCGGCGTGTTACTACATACGACACAATCATACGCGCTACGCCCACGCTCCTTAGAATCGAAATATAGGTTTTTGATCTTTAGAAATTTAAGATAGAAAGAAAATTACAAAAAAAAGTTTTACTGTATAACGTTATTATAATATTGGTATTTGTGTGTATGAAAAAAAGGAACGAAACTTGAATCGATCGATTTGTAATATTATTTTGAAGATGTCTTTCTGAGAAATAAGTAATTGCTTTATTTTTTTCGTGATTTTTGGTTTGAAATTGAGGCCAGTCGTGGCGCAAAGTGACAAAGTGTAACTGTAAAATCGAATGTTTGTAGGTTCGATTGCCACTCGAGGAAATGAAATATTTATTTAAATTTATATTTTCATTTCTTCGCTCTGGTGTAGAGACAAAGCACGGCGTTGAGGTCCGCCACTCAACACGCAATGCCTCCAGATCTCAGTGGAAAGGGGGGATCAGAGTGTCTTAACACTAGGTTCCCTCTGCCTACCCTGCTGTGTGCTGGATACAGCGCCGAAGCTGAAGCTGATTGTATGGATTCAATAATTAAAATAAAAAAATATGTATGTATAAACATTGTACCCTTTGTAAAAGGGTATTTAAATTTTGGGCAGTTACATTTTTTAACATTTTTAAAGAGTTATTCTACATTTAGGAAAGACTTTTTTTTAGTAAATGTATAAAAATAATTTTTTAAACATAGCGGGACTTGAAACCGCTCCGTTTCATTTTTACCCGCGTCCCTTGGAGGCAGGCCGAACTCTATGGTATGAGGTCAAAATTTTATATTCTATATAAATACTATAGGCAACAAATAGATATTATTTACATAACTTCACAAAGCCTTTACTATCCGTGGTTTAGCCAAGAAGCTTGCTACAGTCGACTACTGCCTTATCAATCTAAATTATGTGGTTGCAGAATAGCGGGTCCTAGATTATGTTTTCAGGCATTTTATACGAGAAGCATTTTCTTTAATTTACTTAATATTAATTTTTTTTTCAGAAAAACAAACAGTAAAGTATTTATAAAATTATATATCTCAGGAAATATGTAAGAATAAAAAGTGAGGAACACATTATATCTTAAAGGGAACGGAGTGTCTTAACATTAGGTTTTCTCTACCTTCTCTGATATATGCGATATACATAAAAAACATAAATTATGATATAAATGTCAATCGAGTCACCATAAATTAAAAGTAAGTTGTAGTAGTAAAATAACAATACATTCAATCAGTAAAAGGATTCCAAGATAAATAAATGGAATTAGGAAATTGGGCGTGTCTTAGATACTACGTAGCGCTGGCTTAATGCTCTCTCATTTGTTTAATTGCGTGTAAACAAAATATGACGGCGCTGGTTGACGCGTTCGTAGTGTAGTTAACTCGGGGCTTGTGGCTTTGCCTCGACACCAGATCGAAGAAATGAAAATATAAATGTTAATAAAATATATTTCATTTCCTCGAATGGGGATCGAACCCACAACTAGGCGATTTTACAGTCATACTTTGGCGGAGGGGCACGCCACGACTGACCTCTAAATTATTATTATATATTTAACTTAGCACAAACTTTGATAGTAAACGAGACTGGACGTAGGTTCAATTTCAACTCGAGAAAATGAAATATAAAACAAGTATAATAATAAAAATATTAATTTTTATTTCATCGCTCCACTATCGAGGCCAAGCGCGGCGTCGGAGAACGGAGTGTCTTACCACTCACACCCTTTGCTTACACCCTTTGCTTACAGCTGATAAAAAGTAGTATTAAATATATCAACAACTTCACAGATCCACACACAGTGACACTGCCGATATAATATATTAAAACGTGTCACAACACGTCAAAGAGTTTATCTGAATTCGGGAGATTACTTTTTGAATTTTGTCATAATTGTATTATTACTTTGTTCATTTTCTCGTTTACATCAATATGTCAATTCATTGATTAAATTTTGTAATTAAGCCATATTAATCAGAGCTTATATGTACGTGTCTTGTTTATTTATTCCTTTTCACGTGTCCGGCCAGTATTTTTTATTTTTTAGGTATTATTGACTTTTTAAATGAATTCTGTAAGAAATGGAGGTTGTCAATTCGACTGTATTTTTGTTTATGTTTGTTATCTCATAACTGTGTGTGTTTTGACTGTGTAAACCGATTTTGGTGATCCGTTTTTTATTTGAAAGCTAGTGCTTCTCGTGTGGTCTCATTTAAAATTGGTTTATTTCTAACAATGGTATCTATGTATGAGAAAATTAAATTTGCATCAAGTATGTGCGCGATAAATCGTACGAATAACTCAATATCATCGGAATGGGTGGGCGTACCCCCGATTCCGATGATTCCTTTTTTACTGGAAAGGATACATTTTAAGGATAGTTTGCCGAAAGTTTGGTTAGGTTCTTTATGTTTGATTAAGGGATCCGAATTGTGAAATTGAACAAGTAATTAATTTTTGTGGTAAATAATATAATTAAACTGTAATAATTTCAAGGAAAAACATTGTTAAAATTGGCGGACCACGGTTTACTTTTCGTCAGAAGTGAAATTTTTCATCGTTGCATTTCTTTTGAAACAACTTCAAAAAATAGGATGTTCTTATTTTTAACCGACTTCAAAAAAGGTGGTGGTTGCCAATTTGCCCGAATATTTTTTATGTATGTTCTTGTCAGCTTCACGCCGTATCCCGCATAGAGCAGGGTAGGCAGAGAGAACCTAGTGTTAAGACACTCCGTTCCCTACTTTCTGCCGAATTCTGGAGGAATTGCGTGTTGAGTGGCAGAACTCAACGCCGCGTTTTGCCTCGACACCATAGCGAATAAATGGAAATATAAATTTAAGTAAATACTTTATCTCCTCAAGTGGGGATCGAACCCACAACCAGTCGGTTTTACACTCACACTTTGTGCCGCTGCGCCACGACCGGCCTCAGGCTCTTGTCAATATGCCAAAATGGTAGCTTGCACAAAAATAATACCTAATTATCATTGAAATTTTATATAGGACAACCACTACCATCATATAGTTCACCAAGTAAAACAAACAAGCTTAGTAAGGTTGTTGTAGCATTACCTTGACACTGATTTTAAAATTATAAAATCTTTCTTTAATTATTTTTGTTTAAGAATCAAGGTACGTTTTCATTTATATTATATTATGTAAATTTATTTTTTACTTTTAAGTTTATTGTTTAAAGCCAGTTTTTTTTTTGTTAAAAAAATAATTTGTATCGGTCGTTCTGACTGTTAGTTTAAAAGGCGAATACTGCTTTGTAATTTTCATTTAATTTAGCTTCATTTAAGTTGAGTACCACTACCACCATTATTGGAAATGGAAAACGTAGTGTCTAAACTAAGTTCCCTCTGTCTATCCTCCCAACCAAAAAAAAAGCCAAAAAAAACGTGACATTAAAATATCATACAAAACGACAAATCAAACATTCACCATACACAAATACCATTCCTATAGTTTGTACAACAAAACTACAACAAAAATATTTCCCCAAATCCAACAATGTAATAAACTCATACGCGGTTCGGTATTCGCACATGATTCGTGAGCGCCGTGACAAGCGGCACTATCGCGGGCGAACGTCACGCTCCCGAGGATAAACGTGTTCATTTGATCTCTGAATTTAATATATTTTCCTCTTATTTCCTTTGTAACTTTGTATGGTATGTCATGCTTCGAAAATATTTTAGTATATTATGATGAATACAATGTTGTACTTACAACAACCTATATACGTATTTATCTTGTTGTGTCACTGTGAGTGGGATAGTGTGGTTTTTTCTGATTGTGGAATTCTTTAGATTTCTTTAAATTTTTTTTCTTCTTATAAATGTGTTATTGTAGAGGCTTCTATTTTTTAATCTTAGGCGTGAATAGTAAATTTATGGACCTACTTATATAGGTATGTGATAAACTTCTGAGCAGTTTAATTTATTGTAATTAACGATTATAATTGATAATGATTTATAATAAAATTACATTTTAATAGAAGAGAACTACTTAACCACAGTTGTTTTAACTTAAAGATTTTTTTAAGAAATAAAAACTCGTAATTGTTGTTAAGTCAATAAACAAATTAAGAAATCAGTACGTTTTATTTATGTTATAGGTATTTATACTTAATGATACAAAACTGATAAGAAAAAAAAACATATATAGTATTGCATAATTTTAATTTTGATTTTTAAAGAGAATTTTTAATTAATATTACATTTACATCTGTCATTGACGCATATTCCTGCAGGAAATTTAAGGCGACGACAGCGAGTTATACAGCCTTGTAGCTCGCAGTGCGGTTTTAACCTCAACGGTTCTATGGCCAGCTCTTCATCTTCAGGTTCTAATGGACATATACAAATGTATACATATTATATTAAATACCATATTATTTTATATTAACATTAGTTTACTTTTTTCAGCTTTACACTGTATCCCGCATGCAGCAGTTGCAGGCAGAGGGAGCCTAATGAAGGCGTTGTGTGGTGGATGGCAGAACCCAACGCCGCGTTTTGCCTCAACACCAGAGTGAAGAAAATGAAAATATTAAATATTTTATTTTCTCGGGTTTTGTTTTCAGTCTGCGCCACGACTAGTCTCAATTGGCATCAGTATACTTGTTTTTTTTTAATCGTTATTATTATAGAGGGAAATTTATACATACGATTACTTTTCCTTAACTGAAAACCAAGAAAGTATAATAGTATTGTAAGAGAAAAATCACGATGTGGCTAGTTTAAATAATATAAAAACACAATATATAAATAAAATATGTATAGGCGCATCTAACATTCCATTATAAAAATAAAACACAATTTTCTACTTTACTAATCCCTTTAAAAAGAAATTGGTTAACAATTTGAGACCATCGTTGCGCGTGACAGCGTTTCGCTGTAAATAAAGTCTTTAGATAGAGAAGATCCATAGTTGGGGATATGTATTAGTTTTTTTTTTTCTCAATTCTTTAAATACAAAATGCGGTGTTGAGTTAGGTTAGATGGCTATATATACCTTTACTTAGTTTATATATAGCTAACTGCTACATAATTATATCTTATGCAAGTCTTTACCTATATTTTAAACTAGTTTTTTTTCTGCGGCTTTGCTCCCGTGGTCAAATCGGAATTACTAAGTAATATTGAAATTTGTAACGGTATGTAATATACCGGTAATACCGTTAATAAATAATGTGCCTATTTATGAAACACAAAAATATAAATTTTAATTTCAACCAGTTGGTATTTTTTGGGAATTACTCGTTCGACTAAACAATGTTTCATAAAAATCATCAGCTTCACGCGGTATCCCGCATACAGCAGGGTAAGGAATCTAGTGTTATTATAACACACTCCGTACCCCACTTTCCGGATGCGGAACTAACCGCCGCGCTTTGCCTCGACACCAGAGCAAAGAAATGAAAATATAAATGTAAATAAATATTTCACTTTTTCGAGTGGGGATTGAACCCACACCCAGTCGATTTTACAGTCACATTTTGTGCCTCTGCGCCACGACTGTCTTTCTTCGAAAATGACGTGGATAGTGATAAACGGAATATATATATTTCTTACCAGTTTCGATGGTTGAAGTAAGCCCAGCATATATTATAAGAAAGAAGATTAGAAAATGGGACTTCATTGTATCACGAGTGTCGTAATTTTTTTATTACTAGTATAAAATTTACAAGTACGCCTTTTATATTTCATTTTCGTAAAATGTATGTTTTAATTAAAGTTGGTTGCACAATTATGCTTTTTATGTTTTAAATGGAAGATAAGGATGATAATAATTGATACTTTATTCTTGTTATTATTATTAAAAGAAAAGCACAAAGACAGCTGGTAATTATATGTGATTTATCGTTTCACTTATAAACGGTGGCCAATTGACCTGTAAGGAACCTCAATACCTATCTCATATGTACATTCAGTGATTTTTTGTAGGGATTCATCATTTTTTTTATGTTTGTTTTGTTGAAATTCGATACTTAAATGTACACTTGAAAATACAGCTCTACTTTCGGATACGCTACGCTAGTTTGACGCTAGACTTATTTGCTCGAACTAGCTAAATTGTAGGAGATTCGTATCACACAATTAACTATTGCATATCATCGCTTCAAACAATATCAAAATAAGAAAAACTTATATAATTTTTAGCCTTTTTCATTCTTAGTCTTATGTTATAACAGGGTCTAACTGTAAGTTCAACAGTTGTAAGGTATATCCCACTCAAGTGAATCTGAAAGAACATCATAAAAATTGGGCTTAAAGTGAGGGACGGAGTGTTTTAATACTCTTCCTTCACGTTCCTTCCATCATTTCTCTACTGTGGGAAAAAGCGTAAATATGAAAAAAATATTATATAATTAAATCAGCTTCACGCTGTATCCCGCACATAGCTGGGTAGCCAGAGGGAACTTAGTGTTAAGACACTCCATTCCCCACTTTCCGCCGAAATCTGGAGGCATTGCGTCTAATATAAATTGGCGTAATATATAGGGTGGAAGTGTCAGCGCTCCTTTTACGGGAACAGCTTGTGCAGGGTAAAATATTTTAAACCTATACCTAAAGAAATTAATCAAGATATTTCGACAGTTTAGACGTAGGATTTTTTTTCATTTCACGATGTTTATCCATACCTGTATTTCATGTGACGCAGTTACGCATAGATACTAATAACGTAAACACATACTACTACAAAAATACTATTATACTAAAGGATAATCAACTTTGAATTTTGCTGCGAATACATACGACTCGATTCCGGAATGAGGTGTATGCGGCGGTTTCCCTTGATGTGTTTATGTGTGCGTGCGTCGTTCTTGACAAATGGCGTTGTATACTATATTAATAATTTTATTATTTATTTTGTTTGAATAAATCGCTTTTTAATTTTTAGGGAAAAAAATAATTGTATTAGGCTTTTATAGAGTAATTAAAACTGTGGTTTAATTTAAAGTGATGCTGACACTTCCACCCTGTAAATTTAAATAAATATTTCATTTTCTCGAGTGGGGATCGAACTCACAACCAGTCTATTTTGAGCCACACTATGTGCCTCTGCGCCACGACTGGCCTCATAATCGTTTTTATTAATCGAAAAACATAATTCAAATAAAAAAAAGTGTTGAAAATGCTACTATACTATATATACTATATGAAAAATATTATACTCTTGCGTCATGAAATTGTAACTTGGGTGAAGTTTCATCAATATGAAATTTGTCAATATTTCCGTTTCGCTCCCGACGCTCGGTACTCATTGATTGGGCTGTCCGTTGGCCTAAAAATAAAATTGAGTGACAATATACACTTTTCGAGAATGATAAGCAATATTGGGTCATGAGAGTTTATTCTATATATCATGTATACAGTGTCATGTCGACTAAATATCTACAGCTGACTTAAAAAATATGTGTTTTTTAACTTCTCGCTGTATTCTGCATGTAGGTGGATAGCCAGAAGGAGCCTAGTTATATTAAGACACTCCGCTCTTCACTTTCCCGTGTATTATAAAACGGAGTGTCTTAAAACTAGGTTTCTTGAAAATACCCTACGGGACAAGTTTGTTTTTCATGCTCCGTAGTATAATAAAAGTTGTATAAAAGGTAGTCCAACCGAAAAAGAAACCGCTGAAATTTTTTTTTCTCGAGAATTAATAAGGCAATATCACACTCACCATCTAATAATTCACAGATGAGGGAAAGACAGAGACATTTGTCACATTTTTCACTATCTAATATATAAAGTAGAGGTTCATATTATAATAAGATCTGAATAATAAGGCTTAGTAGAAATTGATGCAACGATTCATGATAAGCATTCTTTCTCTTTGATTTTCACGATTATTACACATTTTAAATGAAACTATTTTAACCGGATTAACCGGGTAGTCTACCTGTGACCACGGACTACTGCAAAGTGTTGGAAACGTCGGGTTTCCAAAATGAATAATCTATATATATACGCGATTAATCCGGCTAAAATAGCTTCATTTAAGATTATAATATAGTATATTTAACTAAAAATAGCCACACTAAACCTGCCCTAAAACGACTAGAATGTGAGACTAACTCTAAATGGAACTCCAAGTCCAATATAAAGTTAGTCAATATTTTCGTTGTGCCGATGCGCGACACTCATTGATTGAGCTGCTCACTCGTCCGAAAAATAAAGTTGAACGACAATCCGCGCTCCCAAAGGCCGATAAACAATATTAGCTACTAGTGACATAAAAACTAGTAGTTTTCCAATTTCACATTGATTTTACGCCTTTTTTTTCAGCTTCACGCTGTATCCCGCACACAGCAGGGTAGGCAGAGGGAACCTAATGTTAAGACACTCCGTTCCCCACTTTCTGCCGAATTCTGGAGGCATTGCGTGTTGAGTGGCAGAACTCAACAAACCCACAACCAGTCGGTTTTACAGTCACACTTCGTGCCGCTGCGCCACGACTGGCCTCGGATTTTACGACTTCGAGTGTTTTAATACTGATGTTGTTATAAATTGGTATAATGTTAGTATTTTGATGTTGCCAGATTATTTCTTGATAGCATTTATTGATTTTAATTCATTTATAAACTTGTTTTTTTGTTAAGTTTCGTTTGTCATTCATTTAGTAACACCACCAATTCTGTCGTTGCCTTTAATTGGAAAAAGTATTTAGTTTAATATTTCTTATATTGATGATGAAATAAATAGTTGCCTAAAGGTGGAAAGAGGAGTGCAATTGATAAAAAGTTTTCTAAAACTTGAACAGTAACTCTGGACTGCTATTACGGCGTTACTTTTGTTATTTCTATAGTAAATTTCAAGTTCATTAAAATTAAATTAAAATTATTTATTTTTAATTAAAATAAAAACGTGAATTACTACAGCCTTTTTATTGCATTTTCACACATTACGATTTTTTAGGAAACATAGTGTTTAAACACTCCTCCACTTTTTGCTAAATTTTCGAGACGTCGCGTTTGTAGTCGCTGTACTGACGCACTACGACAGCCTCACAATCTCTTTAAGAGCACAAAACACATATAAAAGTCCACATAGCCTTCCGTAAATCTAAAATCCAGTTGAATCAGGCGCCTTAAGTTGCGCGAAAATTGCCTTATAAATTTTAGTAAAAGGACTAAATCGTATACGCTTATATGGTCACGTGAAACACATTCTAAGCATCTGGCACAAGGTACTACAATTCTATATGCAATACGTATTAAATCCGAGATATTACATACCTGAGACCGTTGTGGTACAGTTACCACGTACATATGGTACTGTATGGCAATTGTAGATTTAAATTCAACTTAGAAAAATGTTAATACGTATATATTGATTTTTGTTTGTCTACGTCCAACACAAAGTCGGTAAGTGGGGAAGGAAGTGACATATCTTTCTATTGTTTTTTATTTATCTTTTAAAAATTTTAGTAACAAGCTTTTTCCATATATAAGTCAATCATTTTCGAAGCTTTGCTTGATGCGTGGTAGAACTTACATAGAAATTTTATATTTCAATAATCGTTTTATATTATACATAATCATTAACTGGGTTAAAATGTAATCCACAACTTTTCTTTCAAATTTACCAACCCAACCATGGTCTTCAGCAAGTTTTATTTATATATAATACATAGATAGATAAGTATAATAAAAACATATATTTACAGAAATTTTCCTACTATAAAGTATGAAATTTCGACAATATTCAATATCAGAAGCTATGAATCCGCACACTGCGCAATGTAATAAACTATGAAATGTACCAATTTTCGAATTCCCAAATTCTGTGAGTTCCTACGTTTTCAGCGGACGTTTAGCTTAATTCGAATTTGAATTTATGTGCTCTCTTTGCTGTCCAATTTAGTCAGATAAGTAAATATTGTTAAAGTTTCCAGTTCCATTTCCACTCAGTTTGAACGTCTCGGTCACAGCGTTTGTTAAACATACAATTGGTTCAACAGAATTCTCCCTTAATACACTTGCGTTTCTTAATGAATCTTTAAACATATTTTGAAATCTGCTTCACACTGTATCCTGCATGTAATAGGGTAGGCAGAGGAAATCTATTATTAAGACACTCCATAAGTGTTGAGTTGCGGAACTGAACGCCGCGCTTTGCCTCGACACCAGAGCAATGAAATAGAAATATTAAATATTTAATTTTCTCAATTGGGAATTAATCCCACAATCTGCCGCATCTACTGAGAAACTTTGTGCGCCTGCTCCATGACTGGTCTCAATCTTTAGACATATTTTCATTTAAAATAATTCATAAATTCAGCTTCACTCTGTATCCCGCAAACAGCAAGGTAGGCAGAGAGGACCAAGTATTAAAATACTCCGTTCCCCACTTTCCGCCGATTTCTGGAGGCATTGCGTATTGAGTGACGGAACTCAACGTCACGCTTCGCCTCGACATCAGAGCGAAGAAACGGAAATATAAATTTAATTTAAAGTTTCATTTCCTCTAGTGTAGATCGAACCCACAATCAGTCGCGTTTACATTCACACTGTGCCCTGCGCCACGACTAGCCTTAAATAATTCATAATAAAAATATATATCATTTATCAAAACGATTTTATCAGTTTGGCTCTGATCTATACTAATATTATAAGGAGAAAAATTTATTTAGTTTTTCTAATTATAAAAATATTTTTGTATTGGGTACTATATTAAAGCTATAAGCTATAAGCTAGCACATACAAATTGTAATTGCGGTCAGAGCTGCCTCGAACTCTTGGTCATGTCTGTATTACACTACTACTATCATAACACTTAGTTAGTTCCATTATGACCACGCGGGCGAAACCACAGGTAAACGCTAGTAGGTGATATGAAGTTTAAATTTTATTATTTAATATAATTTACTTGAGACCGATCGTGGCGCACAGGCACAAAGTGTGACTGTAAAATCGGCTGGTTGTGGGTTCAATCCCCACTCGAGGAAGTGAAATATTTATTTACATTTATTTACATTTATATTTTAATTTCTTCGCTCTGGTGTCGAGGCAAAGCGCGGCGTTGAGTTCCGCCACTCAGGACGCAATGCCTCCAGAATTCGGCGGAAAAGGGAGGAACGGAGTGTCTTAACACTAGGTTCCCTCTGCCTATCCTACTGTGTGCGGGATACAGCGTGAAGCTAATTTTTTTTACTATATATCAACAAAATTTCAATGATATTATTATATCAACAAAATTTTTTATAATACAATTTTTAAAGTAATAGTATAAATTTCACAATAGATACGAGGTATTACATACAATACACCACAGGATTATAAGCATTGATGTTTAACCCTCTGATAAATTTATCGGTCGGATAAACTTATTATATTGGTTTGTAGCGATAATAAATGTAGGGCAATCAATTCATGTAGGGATGATAAAAATAATCCAATACATTTATTGGAAATAAGTTTTTTATTACATATGCTTATATGAATGTATGCATGTATGTCACATAGATCGATCACTGACCGGATGAGGCAATTCGGCCAAGCTTTTAAGTTAAATACATTTTTTAATATAACGGGTATTGTGAAAAAATGCGTATAGATAAAGGGAATTACAGTTGCTTTTTATGTTTTTTTTTAATCGTACTCCGCCATTTTATAAATGTGTAATGCTGTCCTAACAAAAATAAGTAAATAAGAAGGTACCTAGTTACTAGACCAATGTCGAAATCAAAATTTTTCCTTTGTAGTAATTTTATTATATTATAATTATTTGCTAACTAAAATGTAGTTACAATTAAAATTACAGTCTTCTAAACAAAGTTCGTTCGCAAATTGTTTTAATTAATTTCGTTTTAGAGGTCGCCTTATATTTCTTGACAAATTTGTAATTTTGTTTTAGGAACTCAACGAAATTATAAGATTCATGAATTACTATCCATTTTAAAAATTTGTGATTTACCTATTGAAATTTAAATAAAATGTCTCGGAAAGCGGGAAACGGAGTGTCATAACACTAGATTCCCTCTGCCTACCCTGCGGGATACAGCGTGAAGCTGAAAAAAAGAATGTTAAAATTTACAGAAATAAAGGGTCATTAAGAGCACGACGAGAAATCTTACTTATTATATAAAAAAATAAGCCGCATTAAACTTTACAAAATTGACTCGTGAAATATAAAAGCTTGGATGCTTCTTAAAATTCAGGTTCTATTCTTATACAAAAGTCTTCTTTATATCTATCTCGTTTGAGCTAAATTTTTGCAATTTCAGCAAAATTTCGACGTTTTATATCGCGACCATTTTGTATGACTTAGTCTGGTTTTAAGATTTTAAAGTTTTATTTTTTTTTAATTTAATGTAATATTTACTTGCTTATAATTTTTGCTATATATATATTATGAAACGTTATTAATTGTGATATGACATTAGGTATTTATAAAATCCGAGTAGTATATGAAGTTATTTTATAGTAGTTATGAAAAAGATACTCTGTACATACAAACGAGTTTTAGAATCAAAGAAAAGTACACTGCTTGCCTCTATCTCACCTTCTTTATCTGATCATCTTTGTCACATAAGATGTATAATATTATATAACATATTTTTTTAATAAGTTTAATTTTATTGTCGTTCAATATAGAGTCTTTCGCTTATAGATTTATATTGAGATTTAATAGTTTAATATTATTACTNTCTAGTGTTAAGACACTCCGATCCCCACTTTCTGCTGAATTTTTGAGGCATTACATTTTGAGCGGAGGAACTCAACGCCGCGCTTTTGCCTAGACACCAGAGCGAAGAAATGGAAATATAAATTTAAGTAAATATTTCCTCTAATTATTAATTTGCTAATATATTTTACAAATGAAATTATAAGGTTTTCACCTGGGGGGCGCTAAAAAAATATTTTGCCCCGGGCGCAAGTTAAGCTCGCTACGCCACTGCGTTGTTATGTGGCGATTATTATTACTACGATGTATTAATGTACTGACAAATATTCCAAATTGTTATATTTAACGATTTGGAATATTATTTTATAATTTGGAATATTATTATTCTGGGCTATTGGCCAGACATGGCACAGGGGCAGAAATATGTGACTGGGTTCGATCCCCACTGGAAGAAATGAAATATTTATTTAAATGTATATTTTAATTTTTCGCTCTGCTTTCGAGGCAAACGACGGCGATGAGCTCCACCACTCTGACTGATTACGCCACACTGATTAATTACAAAATGAACAAAGAAGTAAAAATATTATTATTATCATCAGCAGGGTAGGTAGAGGGAACCTAGTGTAAGACACTCTGTTCCCCACTTTCTGCCGAATTCTGGAGGCATTGCGTGCTAAGTGGCAGAACTCAACGCCGCGCTTTTCCTCGAGCACCAGAGCGAAGAAATGGAAATATAAATTTAAGTTAATATTTCATCTCTTGGAGTGGGGATCGAACCCACAACCAGTCACACTTTGTGCCGCTGCGCCACGACTGCACAAGTAAAAATATTTTCTGCTTATATAGAAAATACAAAAAAAACAGCATTAATTCTGGATTCTGTTCGAATGTAAATGTAAAGATACCAAGAGTGTACGTATAGTTCTTGTATACTAAACTCCCGATAACACGAAACGTTAAGCAAAAAATCTTATAATAACTACATCTGATTTCATCAAAAATGATAAAAGGTACCGGGACACGTATAAAAACAAATAGTGATCAAAATATAAAACGCCAATTGTCTGTCTCCGTCGTAGAATATTTATTAAGTGCCCATTTGAAGCTGGAAAGCTGTAAAAAATTCACGTGAACTGCCAATTTTACCATACAAGAATTTTATATAATATTCTCACGACGCTGACGACGTCATAAACCGTGAAATTCAAGCCTTTACTTTATACACACCGCTGTCTTGATTGTCTAATAAAATACTAATAGTTATGTATTCGAGCTGTTGTAGTGTAATCGGGTTTTTTAGCTGTAAGTGAAAAGTCGATCTTAGCTCGAATGTTCTTATTTAAATTATTGAATATTATGAAGGAGGCTGTCGTAGTGCAGGAGCACAAGCAGTTAACTGTAACGAAACGGGTGTAGGATACCCATTTGGGGGAATGATTTAATATTTATTAATATTTTAATTTCTTCGCTCTGTTGCCAAAACAAAAAAAACAAAAACGCGACATTGAGTTTCGCCACTCAACTCGCAATATCACGATAATCGGTGGCTGCTGTGTGCGAGATACAGCGTGAAACACAAGTTATTTGTTGAATATTTAAATTTTAAACATTTGTCTACTGCTACTTTATACAAACATATACATATTGTGTAAAACATAATAGTATAAGATTTTGGGTCGATTCCCATTCATGAAAATGAAACATTTAATATATTCATTTTCTAGCTGGTCGCGAAAATTGCGGGGTTGAGTTCTTCCACTCATCATGCAATGCTTCCAGAATCCGCCGGAAAGAGGGAAACGGAAGTGTATTAATGGGAACGTGTTGTCTTAACACTAGGTTCCCAGGTTCCTCCTTTCTACTCTGTTATGTGAATGTGCTGCTACACAGCGTGAAGCTTAAAGAAAAAAATGTTTATTTTAATGAAAGTGAGCTGCTATTTAGTTTTTTATCTTGTATTGTAAGGCTTTTCTTGCTATATATTTATCTATTTGAAATGTGTTAAATAAGGGGGTTTTAATAATAAAGGAGGATTTATATTGTGATGTCTCTTTGTACCCATTATTGGTGTAAAACAGATTATAATTATTTTCGGTCGTATAATAAATGTGATAGACTGTCAAAGTACATTCAGGTAAAACCGGAATTAGAAAGGATACAGGATACAAGATACAGGATACAAGATACAGGATATACGGAAGTGACGCTTTCGCTTTATCGGAGAGTTAATATTGTAATTATTATCATATATGATATTTATGATATGTGTATAAAAAATTGTAATAAGAAAATGATAAAAAAATACTAGTTTCGTTTCCGTTATGTACACCCAATTACTTAACTGGATGCCAAATTTCACCGTTCTAGGTCATATAGAACTGGGTTAGAATTAAGGTCTATAAATCAGTCAATCCCTGATAAAATTGACGATATTTTTGGACGTCATTATCTAAACAAGCGATTGAGCTGTGCTTATGAAATTTGATGCACGTATACAGGTAGCGAGTCTAAATATTTGAGCGATATTTGACATGTTTACGTGGAATAGTTTTTGAGTTATGAAGGGTTAAAAGTTGGCTTCAAATGGTCCGTCTAAAATTACACACGGTGCTGCTCGCCAGTTTTGTTTTACTGAACTTGGCTATGCGCTACCGCGCGTAATAATAATAACACAGTTTCACTGTTTTTATATATAACAGCGTAGGTAGTTATTATCCACTTTATGCTGAATTTTCAAAATCATGCGTGCTGGATTATGAAATTCAACGTCGTGCGTCATCTAATAGAGACTTCCCCGAATGAAAATTGAACCCACAACCGTCACGCTTACAATTAGATACTGTCTAATTGTGCCATGACGGTGTAATATACAGTTGTTATCTATTATAATTACTGTCGCCATTGTGGCGAGAGGAGAAAAAAATATATGAATAAGGCTCCACCAGGTTAAACAGAATTTGTAATGTAATGGATACTCTATGATCATGGGTTCAAATCACATTTGAAGCTAGATTTATAAGTGTTTTTTGTCTGTTTAGTCAAATAAGAAAATGTTTATTTTGGATTCCAACATCCAGCGCGTGTCCTAATAAGAAGTGTCGTAAGATTCTTCTCTATTTATCAAGAGAAAAAGTAGTGTAAACATAAAAAAATAATGACAGGCTGTGTGTTCAGTCAGTGCAACGTTCTTTCCAAATGGACGAAGGCAGGTTTCTTTGGATGTAAATTTCTGAAACCGCAACGATTTTATGGTATTTGGCAGTAAAAGCAAAACGGTTATTGAAGTTTTTATTTGTGTGTTATAAATCCTGAATACTTTTAAATAATATTCATTTTTTTCCAAATAAATGAAAATTGGTATATTGTTGTGGGATTTTTGTATTTTCAAAAAAATTTTTACAAAAAACAATAATATAACTGAATTTCATTCTTTGAATTTCTGAAATAATTAATTATATCTGGAACGATAAATGTTTGCCATTCATTATTATTCGATGAATGAACTACATAATTTTAATATAAATAGAGTTAAAACAGTTCCAGCGCAAGGGCACACAGTATGATTGTAAAACCGACTGGTTAACGGTTCGATCCCCACTCGAGGAGATAAAATATTTACGCAAATTTGTATTTCCATTTCTTCGCTGTGGTGTCGAGGCAAAAGCGCAGCGTTGAGTTCTGCCACTCAACATGCAATACCTCCCAAATTCGGCAGAAAGTGGGGAACGGAGTGTCTTAACACTAGGTTCCCTGCCTACCCTGCTGTGTGCGGGATAGAGCGTGAAGCTGATTTTAATTTAACCAGTTCCTTACTCTAGGAAATATCTCTCTACGAAATATCTATAATAGACAACTATACATATTTTTAATATTCCTCTGAAAAGTGTTTTACTCAAATATCACCAGTTAGGATACCATACATTTTAAATAAAAATAAAATACTTTTATATGTTTTTTCATCTCACGAAATCTACGAAATGCACGGAGGCGATCTTTTATTGTGAGAAGGAGTATTTCCCGTGAGACAGAAAATTGTGTTAAAGTGATACTCAGATGAATTTTACATGTAATTTCAAATTTATTGCAAATTTTGAGTATAAAGTGTACAATATTTGAAAATATGTAACACCTATTATGTCAATCTCTTTGAATATATACAAGTTTCTAAATTACATTTTTGCATGTACCCTCACACAGCTCTTTTGCACGTTGTTCTCAACATTTCACATATTTAGAGAGACGTTCTGAACAGTTGAACTTTATATAACATTAAAAGGCACATCATTATATTGGAAAAAAAAACTATTGGGTTTCAATTTGCTATTAATATTATAAAATGCGTTACATAGTCGTTAATTAATTGAATGAACAAAGGATTACCAAGAAAAACAGAGTATTTAAAACAGCTTGTTACTTGTAATTTTTTACCTTCTAATATTAGATCTTAATAAAATAAAATAAACAAAATCTTTAATTGAAATGATAAAATTACACAAAGTTAACTAATAAATAACAAGAAATTTTCTAAAATGCTAGTAAGACCCTAAGTTTTTAAAGTGAGCTAAGGCTTATCCTGGAGGGAGTTGAAAAGATGAATGAAGATGTGACCCGTTTTTCTTTATCCGCTTAACTAAAACATACATACATATATTGCCTACATATTGCCATGCACAGTTCGCTAGAGACTGCGGTTGCTTAAGAATTACGAGTTTAAAATTCTGTTTCTTAAGAACTATGTAAGTAAAGTTTTTCATAAAAGGCAAAATGGCAGGGTCGAAGAGGTTTGAAAGATGAATACGTATAGTATAGCTTCAAATTAATCATTATGTATCAATTTTATCAATGTTTTCAAAAATTATGTTTATTTATTGACCCTTAAAATTCTATAATACGTTTATATTATTTACTCAGTAATTAACTTTTGATATGTATAATACTATTTTGATATTGTCTTCTCTTCCGCTTGTAAGCAGAGAAACTTATTTTTTACTGTTGGCTAGGTTAAATGGTGATTATTTAATGTATATATTTACTAAAAAGATTAAATCTGATTTGAAATATATGAAAAAATCTGTCTGTATCCGCCTATACTGGCTGTTTAATTATATAAAGCATTATTTTTAGCATTATTCACGGGATAAATTTTAACAAATCAAACTCTTATTTTCATAGTTTTTTTCAGCTTCACGTCGCATTTCGCGTGTAGCAGAATAGGCAGAGGGAGCATATTGTTAAGACACTCTGCTATCCACTTTCTGTCTAATTTTGAAGGCATTGAGTGTTGAGTGGCGGAACTCAAAGCCGCAATTTGCCACGACTCTAGAGCGAAGAAATAATAATAATAATAATAATCAGCTTCACGCTGTATACTGCACTCAGCAGGGTCGGCAGAGGGAACCTAGAGTTAAGACACTTCGTTCTCTACTTTCTGCCAAATTCTAGAGGTATTGCGTGTTGAGTGGCAGAACTAAACGCCGCGCTTTACCTCGACACCAGAGCGAAGAAATGGAAATATAAATTTAAATACACGCACTTTGTGCCCCTGCGCGACGACTGGCCTCAAAAGAAATGATTAAATATTTACTTTCCTCAAATGGGAACCGAACTCACAAGCTGTCGCGTTTACACACACATACGCGCTTGTGCCCTTTCCCCGCTACTAGTCACAAATCTGGCCTTTTCATAGTTAAATTAGCAAAACATAATTAATTCCCCACTTCCAACAGGAACAATATGTTATGGGTTGCGCTATTTATATTTGTACAATGACCACTAAATCTGTTCGCATAGTGAGCGTATCTCATCGGTATTCAATGGGTGGGCATCGAGTGAAGCGAATTTATGATCTCTGCCGTGCTGGAGATAAATTATACTGCTGGCGTACTGATCAGTTACAAAGTTTGTCTGTTTATATTTGTGCTAAAATGGCATTGGGAATTATGTTTTATTTTAATAATATTTTTGCATATTTTTTGCATATATAAGGTCAGTCGTGGCGCAGTGGCACAAGTGTGACTGTAAAACCGACTGGTTGTGGGAAACGTAGTGTCTTAACACTAGGTTCCCTCTGCCTACCCTGCAATGTGCGGGATACAACGTGAAGCTAATTTATTTATTTTTATTTATTTTGCATATTTAATACTATATAGCTGTATGTTATAGAGGATGTTATACGTTTGGGTTTTGACTATTGTAGTGGTATATGGTACCACTGTAAAAGCAATAGTTGTGGATTCAACTTCCGTTCACGAGGATGAAGTATATGTTGAGTTTGACCACTCAGAGTTGAGGGGTCAAACTGACCACTTGAGAATTCAGCAGAAGGTGAGAAATGGAAATGTTTTAATGGGAACGTAATGTTATAACACTAGGTTCTTAAGTTCGCTGTTAAGTTCCGCTACTCAACACTTATTGCAATGAATATGGGCGGTATTAGATGTTAAGGCGTAGGCATGCTGTATTTCATTGAAGACAAATAAAATAACGTAAACAATTTAACAATATACTGTATTCTTATAATGAATTCAATTTGAAATGTACATTTTCATTAAAATATTTGCAATTTTACATCAGACGTCGCATCCTTAGAGGTAAAATAGTTACAAAACTTTAAAGAAAAAGGACATTTAGTGTTGCCTAAAAAGACCGAAACGAGGTCTTAACTTGAAAGCGAAAGAAAATCACAGTCAAAGAGGAAAGAAGCTTTTACGTAGCTATTTTCAAAATGAAAACTAGACACCTGTTTTGTATTTTTTTTTATATTTTCAAGCATATCCCACTCTTTTTGATGATATTATCGTGGCACAGTTGAGAAAAGCTAGTAGTACATGGTGGTTGTGGGTTCAATCCTAGCCTAGGGAAATGCTTATATTTTGAAATATGTTAAATATTTTTTTGTTTTTGTAGTCGAGTTAGTAAAAATTTGGCGTTGTATATTTTCAATGACAAAAGTAAGGGAAGAAGAAAAAGAAAGAGAAAAGTGAAATGTCTTTATTTTTTAATGTTTCTATAATTTTGTTATATTATATTTTGATCAGAGAGGTCGTTGTGGCGAAATGGTAATGTATATGTAATGTATGACTATAAAGTAACAAGACAATGCGCGACGTTGAATTCCGCCACTCAACACGAAATGTCTCGAAAAGTGGGGAACTCAGTGTCTTAAAACTAGAATCCTTTTGCCTACTTTGCTATTATGCGGGGTAGAGCGTACAGCTATTAATATAATTATTAATGCATTATTATTGTGTTGAGATATAACATTGCGATATAAGGTTTCCGTATTGTGTTGCATAATGTGATATGAGTAAGCGGATTGTACACGATCAATAGGTTTATGTCCAAGAATTCTGTTTAACATTTCTATAACTGTTTGTAAATTAACATAAGTGTTCGTTTTATTTTGTAGAACGATTTTTGTAAGATAGATATATTTGTTATTTTTTACAGTGCGAAGCTAAAGTAAATATATAATAATTTCTAGTATTTTTTTTTAATTTTCCAAAAAATGGTTCCATTGTTGTCAGCTGAAAAAAACCTCGTTATATATCGTCAGTCAGTTCGCCATTTTCAGATATTGTCTAAATAAAAAAAATATATACATACCTATTAAAATTAATATTGAACGGAACTAACCTAACTTAAATCCTACACACGAACACCTCATTAAACTGCTCTATTTGTACCACCTGTGACCTATCGGGCATCTGGTTTGCTTGGTTGCAACTCCATACATGAATATTTCATAGCCTACCAGTATGCATCAACTGACTTTGAATATGCAAGTTTATATTGTGGATGGACATATAATAACAATATGTAATAATGGTCATCTCTTTTGTTGGTACAGCTGACATTTTACTATAGAAAGATATTCTGTTGTTTTGTTCGTTCGTTCATTTGTTTGTTTGTTAAAACGCTAAGATCTCTGGAACTACTGGTCGGATTTCCTTTTTTTTTGTTTTGTATGAAAGCTACATTCCTCAGGAGTGGTATAGGCTATACAAAATAACGATTTAATTCTGAGTTAGCTTTAAATAACGAAATAATTATAATTAGGAACGCCACCAATTACTTTAACCGCATGCGCTGCAGATATAGTTAGATATAATATTATATATGTGTGTATTTTTTTAAACATTTTTTTAAGTGTTATTCCACACTTAGGAAAGAAAAATACTTACCCGCGTCTCCTGAAAACCGACCAGGAGGCGCGGGTTCGAGTCCCGCTACGTTAAAATTTTTATATAATACGTTTTCTAAATAAGTATGTATGTATTTGTAAGTAGGTACATTGTACTACAAAAACATTAAATTTTATTAGTTCTAAAATAAAATCCGCGGCATATATATGTTTTTTTATTATATTAATAAATACACAATAAGCCATTTTGTGACAAAAATTAATTGAATATTGCCATATATCACAGTTTGATTTTGTTTTGTTTTTTACTTGACAAAGATACAAAAATTTTTGAGATTTAAAACTTACGATGGCATATAATCTTTGGCTCGTATTGCGTGTAATTTGGATGTATATTTTTCGAAAAAAGATAAAATTAAAATAATTCAATGCTTTGTTTACGGCCGCAAGCCTAGACTGGAGGCCCGAGGGGGCGCCCTTGCCGCCGATAAGATTCTCTCAAGCACCATGTAGTGCTTACATTTTCTTAGAATTAGAAAAATTATTGAATATATAAATTATATAATGTTGACAAATGCGCCATAATAAAAGAGTGGTATGCGAACGTATATTTTTGTTTTAAAATATAATTAATAATGACTTGAATAAAAATATTTATAGTGTGTTAAAAAACAGCTTAAATTGACCTTGATAAAGCTACCGTAGAGTAAGACTACAACGTCTAACTCTAAACGCCATTGTTGTGTAATCGAAGGAAGAAACAAACGCAAATAAATTCAGATAAACACCATTTCGCCTATCCAGGGCGGCGGATCGTATTTCGGTACATTACCTCGTCGCCATTGCCGCTACGCTACGGTTTCACGCTGCAACGAACTCATTGTTAGACACACAATACTTGCGTAATGGATTACAAGACGCTGGCTGGGCGCTACTTTTAATATTCTACCAGAATAAGTCAAAGCAACGCTTTGAGGGCGGGCTTTCATTTCTTAACTGGGTTTGAAATTGTAAAAGAATATCTATTTTTATTTGTTTTTTTTTTTCGTTTTTTTAGGATAATTTTGTCTGTGAAATGTTTGAGAATTTTATTGTTGTGATGATTTTGTTTGTGGATTTGTTATGTTGTTTTATTTTATGATTTATGACGGAAATGAAAAATTTAAACGAAAATTATGCAAAGCAAAATTATTTAAATTTATTCGATGTAGGGCAGAAGTGGCATGAAAGAGCCAGGTTTATTATTATATATAGTAGTTATTATTATTTATAGTAGTTTAGGAACGACTCGTTAGAATATTTTATTTTTAAATGGCAACACTGATTTCCCATCACCCACAAAAAATTTACACATCATCGGAACCAACGGACGCCGATATGTCGAGTTGAAGTTTTTGGCACTCAAAAGTAAGTTTTTTACCTCATTTGAGTTGTTTTTTAGTATTTCATTGTAAACAAATATAGGTACTTGGATTGTAGATCGAGTTTATGTATAATATATATTTGGCCTTGTAACTGGATTAAAACTGAGTTTGAAAAGTTTTGATATCGTTGTCATTTTGAAGGTTTTTTTTTAAGAATAGGTTATAAAAAAGCCTTGTGGGTGGGCCTTGAAAGAGATGGCTCTTTCATGACCCCGAATTAGATTTTTTTAAAGTAATTATTAACAAATAATATTATTACAAATAATTTGCTACTGATATTTCATTATGGAGAAGTCTGATCCCAAAAAATTTTCGAGATTTTTATTAATAAAAGAACTATCCGCCTCTAATATAATATATAAAAAAAATAGAATATTAATAAAATAATATAATATGATTGGTTTAAATAATATGAGATTGTTAGAATTATTTACTTAAAATGAATAATATAATTTAAAAAATTGTTTTTATTTAATAGTGCATTGTTATTATTTAGTATAATTTTCACTATTACATCTCATAATATAAGACTGTCTCTTTCATAACTTTTAGTGGCTCCTTCAATACCGAAATGTTATGAAAGAGCCAAATGACACATTTTTTTAAAATGAATATTTTTTTGCTTTTTTATTGTATTTAAACCTTATTTCGTATGAAATTATCTAGTTTAATAAATGAATAATAATTTGAGAGAAAAAAAACTTAATTTCTTTAATTAAAAGTATATTTTTTTGCTTCGTTTAGTAAACTGGCTCTTTCATGCCACCTCTCCCCTACTGGTAATTTTTTTTATATTCTATTATAGTATAAATAATTTTAAATTAAATAATTAATAATTCTTAAATTGAATAATTATGTCAAAGTAAACATCTACAAAATTGTATAAATGCTACCTTGTCATATGAGTAAATTGACGTACAACATCATTACACATAAATAAAATTGAAGAGCCTCAGTTTTCTAAAAAAACGTGTTTTTTTCAAGTGGATACACGATACCACAACATAAATCAAATAATTTTTTTTAGCTCTCTGACTGTTTTCTGTTTGTCCGCCTTTATCTCCGAAACAGCTGCGCTGAACAAACGATTCAAATTACGATTTATTAAGTGTATAACAGTAACGATAGCCATACAATTTTTTTTAAACGCTTTATGCGTAATACAACGCATGTTATAGCAGATCAGGCATAGGGAAACTAGTGTTAAAACACTCCGTTTTTCACTTTCCGCCGAATTTTAGAGGCATTGCGTGTTAACTCAACGTGAACTCAATGCCGCGCAAGCATTTATTTACCTTGGTACTAGAGCGCAGAAATGAAAATAGTCATATATAATATTATTATATAGAATCTGAGGCCGGTNCGCTCTGGTGTCGAGGTTAAGCGCGGCGTTGAGTTCTGCCACTCAACACGCAATGCCTCCAGAATTCGGCAGAAAGTGGGGAACGGAGTGTCTTAACACTAGGTTCCCTCTGCCTACCCTGCTGTGTGCGGGATATAGCGTGAAGCAAAAAAAAATAATAATAATATAGGAATCGAATCCATAACCGTCATGGTACAGCCACATGATTGTAACCCTACGCCATGACGGCCTTAATAAATAATATAAAATAAATATCACTTAAAATTTGTTATATATAAGCAATATAATGTTTTGTTGTCCATACATAAGTTGAAAGTGTTGTCCTACTTGAATGTACAACTTAATGCAAATGGAAGCTGCTGACTTGCCATTCTGTTACAGTTGTCATAACAGTGAACTGAAGCAATGATCTCTCGTGTTGACAGACAGACAGTAGCTCTACATTGAAATAGTTTGACTATATTGTTCTTGCTTGGTTTATCTTAGTGAGATGATTGTCATATATAAATTTATATATCCATTTCTCTCTCTCTCTCTGGTGTCAAGGCAAAGCGCGGTGTTGAGTTCCGCCACTCAACACGCAATTCCTCCAGAATTCGGCGGAAAGTGGCGAACGAGAGTGTATTAACACCACGTTCCCTCTGCCTATGCTATGAGCGGGATACAGCGTGAAGTGTACATATATTGTGATAGGTGCGTTTGAAATTTTATAATATAATTAGTTGTTAAGTTAATTGCATATTGTTATTATATTGTTTATTAAAAAAACTATATAAGTACGACTTTAGTATTATTTAATGTTATTTAGTAACATATTATATTCATCTCGATTTCTTTGTGGAGATAATGGTATTATAAATAAACAAGTAAAAATGTATTAGATCAATTTTTCATGTAAATATTCCATATTGTATATATAGTATCCAAAACAAATGAGTAGTAAAAAATAGAAAAAAAAATGTTTTATGCCAGACTTTCTCCGAATGCATGACTATTCCACATACTCGTATGTATGTGAAAGTTAATAAAATAATATCTATGTCACTTTTTTAGCTTTACGCTGTATCCCGAAAATACCAGAGTAGGCAGAGAGAACCTGGGAATCTAGTGTTAAGACATTTTATTCCCATTAAGTCACTTCCGTTCCCCACCTTCCGCCGAATTCTTAGAGCATTCCGTGGCGAGTGGCGGTACTCATCGCTGCCTCGTTTGTCTCGTTGCCAGATCGAGGAAATGAATATATGAAACATTTCATTCCTCCGATTGGGGATCGACCACGCAACCGTCGCTTTTGGGGTCGCACCCTTGTAAATTTGCGACATAACGGCGTCATTCTCCTTTTACCCTTTATTTCTTCAATTATCGTTATATATAAAGTATTACATAAAAACGAAACGATATATGTTATTTAGTAATATAATTATTAAGAAACAGGCAGAGGGAATCTAGTGTTAAAACACTCCGTTCCCCACTTTCCGCCGAATTTTGGAGGCATTATGTGTTGAGTGGCGGAACTTAACACCTCACTTTGCCTTGACACCAGAGCGAAGATATGGAAACATAAATTTAAATAAATATTTCATTTCCTCGAGTGGGGATCGAACCCACGACCGTCGTGTTACAGTTTTTACAAAATTATCACATCTATTTTACGCAAAATTCTTATTGTATTGCAAATTTGTCACATATGTTTTACACGAAATTCTTATCATCCCACAAATTAAACACTCCTAATTATATGTCAAACTATCAGGTGAACGAAATAACCATGGAGCAAAGGGTCCCAAGTTCCATCAGTTGTACGATCGGAAGTTTACCCTGTTATTGAGACAAATTGAAGTTCGGTATTTATTGACATTATCTCTTCAAAGTTCTCCTCCAATTATATTGTTAATATTTGCTACGTACATTTCGGTTCGAGTTTCGCTTTTCGACTTTGTTCTATTGAGCGTGCAATATTATCAAAATTTTGAACGTCTGGCAAATTTGTAGGTAATGGTAATGTAGTTTTACTTTTCATTGAAGGGAGTGGTATGTTTTATTTTTTTTTAATCAGCTTCACGCTGTATCCCGCACACAGCAGGGTAGGCAGAGGGAACTTAATGTTAAGACATGCTGTTCTCCACTTTCTGCCGAATTCTGGAGGCATTGCGTGTTGAGTGGCAGAATTCAACGCCGTGCTTTGCTTCGACACCAGAGCGAAGAAATGAGAATATAAATTTAAATAAATATTTCATCTCCTCGAGTGGGGATCGAACCCACAACCAGTCGGTTTTACAGTCACATTTTGTGCCACTGCGCCACGACTGGCCTCTATTATATGTTTAGTTGACATTATTATCAATATAGATATCGTGTATACAATATACAAATAACTTTTGGAAAGGCTGTCGTGACACAGTGGCACAAGCGTGTATCTGTAAGTGCGAAGATGGAGGGGACGATTACCCCTCGGGGACATATGTTTAATATTTTAGTTTCTCATTCTAGTAATGAGGTAAAGTGTGTGTGAGTGAGTGCGGCGTTGAATTTCGCCACTTGACACGCAATGCCTCAATAATTTGGCGGAAAATAAGAAACAGAAGTGTCTTAATGGTCTAAAATAAACAGAAGTGTTCTAATGGGGAACGGAGTCTTATAACACTAGGTTCCCAGGTTCCCTCTGCCTACCCTGCTTTGTGCGGAATATAACAAGTATCTAAAAAAATCGTAATACCAAATAGTAAATAACCTCAAAGGATCACTTTTATACGCCCGCCGAAAAAAATCTTTATATAAAATATCTTAAAAACCATTCTACAAAATGATACAAGATGTAACAAAACACAATAGCATTTTTTGCTTCAATATCGGCGATCGCTATATTCATATAACTATTCATAGTGATGATAGTCGAACCTTTTTTTTGTTGCACTCACAACTAATTCGCGGGACACCATTTAGCTTTAGTCCGGGCTATTGTATACGAAAAAGGCTTTTAGTTTAGGTACTATGGCACTATAAAAAAGTGGGTGTGAGTCAAGCGAGTTAGAACAAACGATGTGTCGCATCGCGATAAATGATGACGCCTTACAATTTGAATGAAATGTGAAAATATGAAGCTTTTTTTAAATTATTAATTTTCGTGTTTCGGATAGTTGCGGGTTCAAGTTCAGTGTCAATTGGGTGGGTACACGCCGTGCACACCAGGTTCCTTCTTTTTTTCGTGAGGAAATCCTTTTAGGGATACCAGCCCGAATGGGGACTCGAGCGGGTTATGTGAGGCTCGCGGACCGGCAGATGATAGGACGTCCGAATACCCACTAAAACCTCACGGTGCTCCTCCTCGACCGCCACTGGCCACCACGAGACGCGGAGACAACAGTCTTCCGCGAAACGCGGCGGCGGGAGCCAGCAAGGCACGGCGCGGAGTCAAGGTCTGCTGTGCCGCCCTCCGGCGGTCCGGTCTCCTACGGCTGATGGCGAGTTCGGCAACAGCCTCCCTCGCCCGTTCCGCCGTCTCCTTCTCGAGCACCACTGCCTCGCAGAAGGAGGAGACCGCATCCCACGACGTCTCGCTGCCGCCCATGGCCTTGACACGGCCGGCAGTGAGAGGTCGTCCCTTATGACGTCGCGCAGAGCGCGACGTTGAGTCGCCCAGGCTGTGCACACCTCCAACGTGTGCTAGGCCGTCTCATCGAGGCAGTCGTCGCAGTGGTGGCAGCGAGCGTCGGGCTCTCTCCCAGCGATCCGACACAGGTAAACCCCGAAGCAGCCATGCCCCGTGAGCACCTGTGTGGTGCGGAAGGTTAGGACGCCGTGACGCCGCGCTTACCACTGGCGGAATACTGGACGAACAGCCTCGTTCGTCAACCGGCCGACAGTTGGTGTCGCCAGCCGGGATTCCCACACTTTCAATGCGGCTTCCCGCTACTCCTCGCACACCAGGTTCCTTACCTTAACCTAACATAACTTCTTCTATGCGGGGAAAAGTGTAATTTTGATTATATAAGAATTTCAATTAATTAATTACCTAAATAACATGTAACGTTTAATTGCACTTAATATTAAGTATCATACATATTTGTATAACGAAAAAAAAAATACAATTATGTTGCATTTGTTTTTATTTTTTATTTTACCGTCACGCTGTCTCCCGCTTACAGTAGGGGATAGAGGAAACCTAGTGTAACACTTTGTTCCTCATTTTCCATGAAGCATTGCGTGTTGAGTAAGATGGATGGAACTGAACGCGACATCAGAGCGAAGAAAATGGGAGTATTAAATACTTCATTTTCTCGAATTGACATCGAACCCACAACCTATCGCGTACCCGTACGCGTGTAAGTAAATTAAAATTTTAAGTAAATTATATATCTACATAATTTTCAACCGACAGCTACCATGCCATATGGGCGTTTTAAGTAAACTATATATCTATATAATTTTCAACCGACAGCTACCATGCCATATGGGCATGGTAGGATGGATAACGGTTTCAGTCATTTAATCACACAAAATAATCTATTCGTATATATCTGTTATGTAGGTATACACCAATATGAAGCGATATATACGGACTGTAAAAAAAAGTTCAATTTTAACAAATTGTGGATTTAATTTATACTGGTGGGTAAGAATTATTGTTTAGCGTTGGTATAAATACATAGCCCGGCGTTAAGTTCCGTTACACAACCCCAAACGAAGTCTGACAAACAGTAGGTTCCCCCTTTGTGTAACCTGCTGTATGTGGGATACAGAGTTAAGCTCTTAGGCGCTATCTTGGTTGTTATGAACTAATTGAATGTATATTATAGGTTTAATTTTAACTAAATTTTATATGATAAAAATAACAGTTCTAGAAGATAAGGTTTTATATATATATTGAACCTTTAATAATTTTACTTAGAGTAAGGAGGGACCTGGTGAAAATAACGAGGCAAAAATATCGATGTAGTTTTTTATTACTTTTTAAAAAATTATAAAAAAAAAAAAATTAAATTAGCTTCACGCTGTAATCCCGCACACAACAGGGTAGGCAGAGGGAACCTAGTGTTAAGACACTCCGTTCCCCACTTTCTGCCGAATTCTGGAGGCATTGCGTGTTGAGTGGCAGAACTCAACGCCGCGCTTAACCTCGACACCAGGGCGAAGAAATGGAAATATAAATTTAAGTAAATATTTCATCTCCTCGAGTGGGGATCGAACCCACAACCAGTCGGTTTTGCGGTCACACCTCGTGCCGCTGCGCCACGACCGGCCTCAAAAAATTATATTATATTATATATCCAACATATAATTTATTCTATATAAAATATGTGTATAATAACGATCGCTCAAGGAAAACGGCGAAACTCTCGAAAATTTATCAAAAGCAAAATTTAACAAGTTCATTTTCTGCACACTTTAAGTCGAAAATTATCTTAAAGTTCTATCAAATTCAAGGAGCAAGTGATTTAAGGCATTAATTGACAAATGAAATCTGATTGGTCGAGTTTGGGTAAAAATTATTTTGTAATATTAAATTTTAAGTAGTTTTATTGCTAGATTTGTGACATTTTTCATTTTCTGAAATATTATGTAATTAAATATTAGTATAAGTAACTATGTGAATAAGACAAAGGTTCTGATTTTTGAAAGAGATGAAGAAAGGACGGAATGCAAGATCAGTGTAAATGGTAAGATATTAGAACAAGTGAATGAAGTGGTATACTTGGGAAGTATGTTCAGTAGAGATGGAAGATACGAGATGGATGTGGAAAGGCGTATTGCTGCCGGTAACAAGGTTAACGGAGCCTTAGCTGCATTGATGAGACGGCGAAACGTCAGCACAGCTGCGCGTTTGGCCGTACACAATGCAGTTTTGGTACCGACTCTGTTATACGGCAGCGAAACGTGGGTATTACAGAAGAAGAATGAAAGAAAGATGAATGCTGTGGAGATGCGATCTCTTCGTAGGATATGCGGAGTCAGCTTAGCTGATCGAATCCGCAATGAAGAGGTACACAGAATGGCAGGTACTAGCGAGGATGTCACAGTGAGAATGAAGAAGAACGTGCTCAGCTGGTTTGGGCACGTCGAACGAATGAGTGATGAAAGAATGGCAAAAAAGATTTATGATGGAAAAGTGAGCGGTAAGAGAGGTAGGGGGAGACCTCGGTTGACCTTCGAAAACACAGTATCAAAGATACTGGAGGAAGGTCACGTAAAAAGCATGAGGACCCCCCGAAGGGCATGTATGAAGAGGTTGATGACAGTGGACGAGGCGAAAGAGGTATGTAGAGACCGTAGCGTTTGGCGCTCCGTTCTCTCTGACTACCCTGCAAGGGATAAAGCGTGAAGCTAAGTTAAGTTAAGTTAAGTTATAAGTAACAATATTTTATTACTAGTCGTGGGGCAAGTGCACAAATGTGTGTTTGATCCCCACTCGAGAAATTGAAATATTTAATATTTTTATTTCTTCGCTCTGGCAAAACGCGGCGTTGAGTTCAGCCACTCAACACGTAATGTCTCCAGAATTTGGTGGTAAATGGGGGAACGGAGTGTCTTAATACTATGTTCCCTCTGCCTACCCTGCTGTATGTGGGATACAGATGAAGCTGAAAAAAAAATATTACTGTCACAGTACAGCGTCTGTTTGTAAACGCGACAGTTGTTGTTTCGATTCTCACTCGGAATAATTATTTTCCTTTTCTTTTTCTTCCCTCTGGAAACAAGACAAAGCAATGTCTTGAAAGTGTCCGAAGTGTCTTCACACTATTCTTTGTACCCTGCTAAAACGTAAAGCTAAAAAAAGAAACAAAAATTTTGTAACACTAAATAATCATTCAATCATATAATCATTTTTATTTATTTTAATATGCATAGCGGAATAGCTTGATATATTATATATGTAATATCTCAATGCCACTCTTTAAGTCTTTTCAATAGTCGCTCATACATTGTATAAGAACAAGAGAACCTCTGAAGCAAAACTACTTTGTTGTTATACACAGTTTTAATATGTTTGTGAATATAAGGCTCTAGAATAGAAGGCGTTATAATCATTAGGTAATATTATAGTTCAACTATAATGGGTCATTTGGCTATTTATATTAAAGTTTTTTGTATAACAAAATTTCGTGAATTATACCTCTTATATTAACATCTGTATGTGATAATTAATAAATAAATCAGCTTCACGCTGTATCCCGCACACAGCAGGGTAGGCCGAGGGAACCTAGTGTTAAGACACTCCGTTCCCCACTTTCTGCCGAATTCTACCTTCTGCCTATCCTGCTGTGTGCGGGATACAGCGTGAAGCTAATGAAAGTATAAATTGTATTACGAGTGACATCATTTACAATTTTTTTAGTAAAACATTATTTCATTCTTTATATAAAATATATTTTTACTTGTTTAACGTGGATAACAAAACGGAAAATGGGACAAACTAGTTTTTACAATCAACATCTCAACGAGATAAAAACTTTGGTTTAAAATTATTTTTCGCATTTTTTTGTAATTTATATGTAAATGTATCCAGTAGATATAGACGCGGATTTTAATTTTAAGTTATTTGATGTCATCGTGTATTACGTACATTGCAGGAACCTAGTGTTATGACGTTTTATTACCATTAAGACTGTTCTATTCCATACTTTACGCCGAATTCTAGAGGCATTGCGTGTTGAGTGGCGGAACTGAACACCGTGCTTCGCTTCGTTACCAGAGTGGGGAAATAAAAATATTATCTAGGTTACATTATATTTCATCGAGTGAGTATCGAACCCACAACCCATACGTTGATACTAACAACATAAGTTCTAACTTATTTATATTGTTTATTCGGGGTTTTTGTGAATTTCGACGTAGCTCGATAAGAACGTATGGCTTAGTTGGTGAGATTGCTTGGACGGTTTGCAAAGAGGCGCGGGTTCAAATCCCGCTTGTTCAAATTTTTATACGTTTTCTTAATAAGTATATATAAATAAATTATAGTCTTCTGCTTATTATATTTACAATAAACTGCAATAGATACAATCAGTTAAAAAAATACATTATTAATAAATATTTATTGAATATGATATTTAAAGAAATGTATATTCCATAAATATTTTTCCAGTAAACCTAAATTACAGTGGCCCCGATTTTTAAGCACTCCATCATTGTGAGCAGCGGAATATTTTGTTGTTCCCGAGCTTTGACTGCATAATATAACGAATTTTAATATATTAATATTTATAAGCGATTCGTTTGTTATTGGCCGACGGTATTGTTGTATAGTGTTCTATAGGATATACAATAAACTGTTGTGTATATGTATTTTAACCAAAATGTTTAGCTAAATCCAGGCCAGTCGTGGCGTAGGGGCGTGTCATTGTAAAAGGAACAGGTTCTGGGTTTGATTTCCACTGGAGGTAATGTTAGTTATAATATTTTATATTTACATTTCTTTGCTGATGTCGTGGCGAAGCGCGGACTGTGAGTTTCGCCACTCAACACGCAATGTCTTCAGAATTCGGCGGAAAGTGGTGAACGGTAGTGTCTTAATGGGAACGAAGTGTCAATAGGTATGCAATATGTTCCCAGGTTCTCTCTGCCTACCCTGATACGCCTACGCTACTGCTAAGCAAAAAAACTGAATATATAAAACTATTCCGTTACTGAGCGAATGGCACACACACACATGCAAACACAACTACTAGACCTAGAAAGTTGAAATTTGGTAGGTTATGGGAGTGAGAGCACTAAAAGAGGATATTACGAAACGGGAAAAAGTGAATGCAGGTGGAACCTAATGTAATGTATATAATCTAATATGAACACATCATTTCCCCACTTCCCGCCTATTTTTTGAGAAATTGCGTCTTGAGTTACGGAACTCAACAACCCACGCCACTGAATTGGTTTAAGGATTTATAAACATTTGCAGCCCGCGGGATCGATCCTGTACTTGATTGTGATTTCAGTAGTGTATCGGACATTACTAGTGAATATCAATCTAGTTCAAATACTAGGTACATATAATAAATATTTCACAGAATATATTCTAGTTATATAATTAACATAATTGAAAAGAATATTACTTATTTTTTCCCGACTGCTAAGGAAGGGGTATGTTTTTCGCGCGTATCTTATATGTATGTATGTATGTAATATTCTTTATTACCTCATATCTCCAGAACCGCTGAACGGATTTATATAATTGAGGTATCGTTAGATTCGTCTTAGCAGCCCAAGTTGTAACTGACTCCCCACTCTACTCAATAAAATATTTAAATAATAATTTTAATATGGCTCATGATACATCTAATATAGTTAGAACTCTTCCGTAATGACCGGTAATAATCCAAGATCTTTTAGAGATTCAGAAGTAACAGTATTAATATGAAATGTACCATAAATTTAATATAAATACAAATAAAATATATTATAATATGATAAATAACATGTCGTAGTCTATCCGTTTTAATCTCCCGTGATATTTCTTAAGTATATCGAAGACGTCCTATCTTCCTCTCTACTATAACTGTGTAGAATCTTTAGTTATAATAAAAGAAAGAAAGCGCAAGGACAAGGACGGTGCGTCCCGCCCCTACACCGTGAATTCCTACCAGACCGTGGTTGCAACAGTCTTTATTGAACCTTCCGGTACGTTTGTGTGTGATCTTTTTGAACGTACTGGTTACGCTTGTTTATATTAAGAATATATTAGAATGATGATTCGTGACGTTGATTGATTTGTGAGATCAATATAAGTCGTTGGATCGAACGCACTATCGCAAGGTGGCCGATATGTTAAATAAACGCACGGCACACACTCCACAGTCGAGTCTCATTTGTTTTCTACATTAAAACAAGTTGTTAGGCTCATAGGCGGACACTACTACATACACCAGAGTTCCAGGACATAAAATAGCACCACACACCAGTACAAGACGGGCGGACACTACTACATACAGTCGGTTGTGACTCCAATATCAGTTATTAGTAAAACATAAGGTCAATGAACTGCGATAATCGTACAAATAAAAAATCAGCTTCACGCTGTATCCCGCACACAGCAGGGTAGGCAGAGGGAACCTAGTGTTAAGACACTCCGTTCCCAACTTATCGTATAAATAGTTTATTATTAATACTTTGTTACTATCTAATATCTTTATGATAATTAATTAAATATCTTGACAGATTACCTTTATTGTAGGACATTAAATAAACTTTTATTATATAATATTTATAAACTGTAAATACGTATTTTGATATAATAGTTTTATATCATATTAGAAACTAGCGGCCTGCTCGCGGCTTTACCCGCTTAAATTACATGATGATGCCCCGAGAGTTTTCGTACCAATTTCATGAATGGAGATATACCAAAAGAATAACTAATTAAGTTGTCATTTTGTATCAAATTAAGTACAGATTAAAATTTGTACCTAATGGTTTTTTTCTGTGACACAAATACAATAAGTAGTAAATTTTTGAAAAATAATTTTGGAATTTGCCTTTATACGTACCGTAAGTTTTAACTTCTTAACAAATTTCGTGATTGTATATCAACGGGAAGTACCCTATAGTTATGATAGAAAATGCGACAAAAAACGAAGCATAAACCCTCATATTTCATCGTCATTTGATTGCGATGATTTAGAAGATAGATTTTTGTGCTCTATGGGAATATAGACTTCAACATTGAGGTATCTAACATTTAACCGATCTTGTACAAAATAGTCTTGACAGACGGACAAACAACAAAGTTATCTTATAAGAATTTTGAGGTCTGTACCCTAAAATACCCTTGGCACATACATACATGCAACATACAGATGCAATAGTCCAATGTCGGTACGTGTCGCTTGTAAGTTATGAAATAATAATCAGATGGGGTCTGACGTACGTTTTGTAAATGGAGAGCTTGGTACGGAGAGGCAAGCGGGAGCGAAGAACTGGCCGCAGAAGGTAGAGGGCTACCCGTGCGGCGTTTCTTGCTTTCTTGACCTGGGCCGTCATCC